>SSNR01000095.1:1531109-1743014 GCA_006937965.1 Callopanchax toddi
GGGGGGGGGGGGGGGGGGGGGGGTTGTTTTCTGACAAACAGAGATTTAGAGGATTTACTCTAGCACCATTAAGAGCAGTAAATGCAGTTTTTAAATAATGATTTCAAGGCTATTCAAACCATAGTGGCCCAAAGTGATAATGTGTCAATATGTGGTTGTTTTATAACACATGAAATCACTCACATCATCTCTCACATCACTGTGGAGGAATTTTGCCCCACTTATCTTTACAAAATTGTTTCAATTCAGCCACACTGGAGAGTTTACCAACATGAACGAGCTGTTTAAGGGCAAGGGTCAGACATTCTTCTTCAGGGTTTTCTGGTAGACAACAGAATTCATGGTTCCATTCATTTCATTTACAGCAAGTGGTCCAGGTCCTGAAGCAGCAGAGCAGCCCCAGACCATCACACTGCCACCACCATGTCTGACTGTTGGGATGATGATGAGGAGTTGCTTCCTGCTGTTCAATTTGAGGACTGCCCTCAGAGTGCCTTGGAGCATAGACATCATTCACTGAGCAGTTTCATATTTAGTGAAGGAAACCTACAGCATGCCTTCCAGTCCTCTCCCACACCATGACCTGATTCTGAGCTCTGTTTATTTAGTTATGTGTGTCGGTCTGCAGTGAAGAGTGAGAACGTGTGTTTTATTAGTGGAGGAGGTTAGAGAAAAGACTAGTGACTCACCTGACTTTGCTGTGATCTCTTCATCGCGCTGGCCTTCATTATTTCCTAACCCTCACCACAGATGCCTCTTTCAATCTCTAATACTCCTCTTCCACAATTCCCCCTCCTTCATCTTTTTCCTGTCAAGCCTCCTCACCTTCTCTGAATATTACCCCCCCCCCCGCCCCCAGTCCTCTCTACTCCTCCTCCATTTGACTGGAGTCTTACTTTGGTTCAGTCAGAAACTTTCAGATATTTCTTCTCCTGGAGCTTCCTGAGACGCCTGGAGGGAACGTGCAGATCAAAGTTAACAGAAGCCAGGATGTGTGTTTGTAGATTTGTAAACAAGACACAAAAAACCAGTCAAACATGTCAAGAAAATCTCTCTTTTTTTTGTATTCCAGTGAGGAAACGATTGTGTTATCAGACCTGTGAACACCACACAAATGTTTTAAACTACAAATAATAAGTAGTGAAGATTACAGAAAGGATTTGTTTCTAAGGACAGCTCATATATTGATGGGTATCACAGCCAAGACAGAAAAGGGCACTTGATTGGCTCACTTTGTACAAATGTACAACAAATGATAACCAAGTAAGATTTGGCAAGAGGATAAAATGCTAACTAGCAATTTATTTATAGGATGGTCTTAGATTTAAATAATCAAATGTTGTGGGTAAAGTCTGGTTTACCAGGAAGGAAATCCTGCTGTCTTCATGCTGTTTGTTTGAAACATCCTCTCATAGTCATCAATTTAAATGGGATGTAAGATTTAGAGTCAACTGACAAAGATAGGTCTTAAATCTAAAGACCCAGAATAAACTTACATATCACCCACCACCTCTCATGATTAAGTCTTAAACCAAGTTGAGAAAGGGAGGAAATATAGCCATTTGATCAGTTCTGTGTGACTCAATATTGCCAAATCTAGCAAAATTGTGACGTGGTGCTCAGAGTTTGTATTCTGACTGTCTTTCTGCTACTATGATATGAGATTTTAGCCCATTATGTCAGGGTGTGGTTGGAGTAGGACCCAAGGTGCAGGTGAAGCAGCAGCAGGAAGAAGCAGGTGAACTCAAAAGGGTTAATAAAAGGATAAACCGAAATAACAGGACGTATGGACAAGTAACAGGACTAAAGGCAGAGATCATGAAACCATAAACAGATAGAGTTTTAGCCTTTTTTCTGTTTGCTAAACTGTAATTAGATTGATTAGTTGTGAATTAGATTGGATTCAGTTGTAGATGTTCATCCAATGAAGATTCCTGGAAGTTTTTAAAATGTGTTCAGTTGTTCACAGTGGCAAAAACATTTTTGCCCACCTTTCAGTGGCAAGTAATAATAATTATGTGTAAATGAGCTTTATGATCCTTTATGATCCTCTGCACATGTCTTTTTTTTTTTTTACTTTAATGTAAAACATGTTAAGTCATCAGTTGGTTGCAATTAACCTCCTCATCAATAGAGGACACTGAGTCAAAGCACTTGTTCATCAGCTGAAATTTACTCAGGGAAAATCTCACACTGAGATGGAAGAAGGTGACTCTTAAAAGCAACAGCCACTGCTAGTGGTAAGTGTTTTTTAATGAATGTTGAAAAGGATTGACAAGCTGTGATCAGGCTTTCAGCTGCTGTTACATGTTCATGCTTCAGATGGGAGGAAAGCAGGAGTCTGCAGTTTGCTGTATAATCCACTGATAAGCAAAACTGATTATGTAAATGTATTTATGTTATAATATGTTGCTTTATTCCTCATATAAGATAGACGCAAAAGGACATGTTAAAAAATTACTATAGTCAGTTTGTGCAGGACAAGAGCAGGAATAGGTTTTCTTTGTATTCTGCTATAAATCGGTTATAATGTTGGCAGTAGCTGCAGTATCTTTTGATTCCAGTCATCTTGTTAGCTTGGCACAGTTGAAAGACATCAGAGTAGGGAGAGGAGTTTTTGAGATACAAGGAGTGCCCCCAAACCACTTACTTCTGAAAAAAATATATGCGACACATAATAAGTAGATAACACTTGTATACCAGAAAGCTTAGAAGTAGGTTTCTCTCAGCTGTTGAAGATTATTTTTCTAATGACACTTGGTGAGAGTGGGTCTGTAAAGTTTTTTAAGCTCAGCTTCATTAAGATACGTTTATTTCTATAGCACAGATTAAAACCATAAAGGCTTCAACCAGTATGTTGAGAACACTCGTCTGATGGTTCAGTTGGGAGCCTCTCTGCAGATGTCTGAACCAACTGGAAATCATCATGAACAGTTTTGATAAAACATGTGAAAAATACCTTACAATAATCCAGACAGGAGGAAATAAAAGCATCCATCTCAAGTTCATGTTTTCACACCTTCTCAGTTTGGAAATATGTCTCAGATGATATAATGATTTCAGACCAGTCTTCAACACACATTGATTGGTCAAAAACACCAAAATTCCTCAAGTTGGACTTGACGGCAGAATTTAATTGACCAGTTTATTGACTGATCAGAGAAACCGTGTGTGTTGGGGCAATGATTAGAGAGTCGGTCTTTTCAAAGTTTAAGTGAAGGTAGTTCATTTTTAACCAGTTATTATTTTCTGATCGGTACTCGAGTCACACAGTCTGAATAAGTCAACTTGCTTGAAGAAGCAGAACATTGTGTTATTTACATATAGGGGATGTTGTTTTAATGATCTATCCAGGAAGGTGTATACATAGTAAAAAAGGAGTGGACACCCAACATATAGCAGATCAGTATTTTTTTTTTATAACTCAATATTTATTATTTTCCAAAACACAAACACAAAACAATAACAACATACAGTGTGCAGAACTTAAAGTGTCAGCGGTATTCCTATTTTTCCTCTTTGAAAGCATCCATATCTGTCCGTTAATTGATGGTGTCCTCTTGAGCATAAAACGTTTTCCATTTCTCCCATTTAGCATCTAGCTCCACTTGTTTCAGCCTCAGTTTGTTTCAGCCTCAGCAGATCAGTATTTGACATGATTTAGTTTATGTGGACGCTGAAACAGTTTGAAACGTAAAAGCTGAATCACTCAAAAACTGTTGCAGAAATCCCACAAAGTCACAAAGTCTGAGATTCATGCTGTTGCTCAAAAGTCCCCCAGGCTTAAGTTATATCAGCTTTGAGGAGATGTTCATAAGCCCATTTAGCACTTTCATTGACATTAATTGCATTAATGACAGATGTGTGAAATCATTTTGCTTACAATTAACTAACAAGTTAGTTCAGTTTTCTTTACTTCACACACCTCTGTCCTATTTCTCTACAGAGGAAATGGATTTTTAAAATCTTTCCCCTGTCCTTGACCATACCTGGGAATGTGTCTGTTTCTCTGACCTTGTCTGTGCTCATGCCAGAGATATGAAGGTAGCATCACAATGATGTGAGCTCCTGCTGATTGTTGTGAAGTAGTGGTATCAGCAGCATGGGATCTGCCAGCGGCCGTGATGAACTCAGCTCTGAAGGTGTTAGTTAGACAGGCCACCGCATCGCTCTGGGAGGAACTTTATTTCCTCAGACAGATAGCATGAGCTCTTCAAACGATGACTCAGACCCACAAGGGCAGAGGCACCACGGAGCTTCAGTCAGCCAGCACATAGGAGCCAAAAAACACAACACAACCACACAGTTTGAAGGCTGTGATTCTACACATTACCTTCTTGTTCACACGCAGGGATTCAGCTTAAATTACACTCACATTATTATCTCACCAGGGCTGCTGTGAATAGAAGTTAAGAAATCAACAAAGCACAGAAAAAATTCACAAACTGCTGTTTATAGTTGCAACATTGTGTGCAGTCCTATTTTATCCAGCCAAATGAAGCTTCTTTCTCCAGGAAAACCACATTCTCGAAATACACGTCACATTCTTGGAATGTAAACAGAGAAATCTTTGCTTAAATTAAAGCAATACATCACAAATTAAACAGCTTCACTGTAACCCAAACTATCTGTCATAAAACAGGATCTTCTGTCTCCTGGCTGCTCGTGTGTGAAAATCTCATAACTGTAAACAGTCCAGCTGGCAATCCATTCAGAGGCCCCGGGGCTTTGGGCTGTGTCAGCGCAGTGCAGAGCTGAGTGGCTTTAACAGGTCCTAGGATGCTTATGAAGGCCTCAGAGTTCCTCACCTGGATGTAATAGGCCCCTGGTTGCACAGAATCCCTTCTGTCTCCAAAGATGGACCCAGAGTGGTCCAGGGTGCATTGAGGCTAACATGTGCTGGACAGATGAACCTTACTTATGTGACCGAGGAGGTATTTTGGGCTCATGTGACCCATGGTGGTATTCAAGAATTGTTTCCTCTTTCACAATACTGAAAACACTTTGAATCTCCATTGTTCATTTTCACGTTTTTACAATAATGAGCTGTACCAATAATCTTTCACATCTATCGATGGTTTTATAGATGACTTTTCAAAGAAACGAGTCAAGTAGAGCAATGTTTTGACAGTCCAGGGTTTCTTACTTGTAAAAAAAAAAACACACTTTTTATGTTCTGAAAATATCATTTTTGAGATACAAGGTTTTTGCCTGAAAGTGAAAATATGCAAATTTTACGTTGCTGCCTCACTGAATTCATGCTTACAGCACATATCTCAATGAATGGTCAAACGTCTTCAGAAGTACTCAAAGCTGTGTGAATATTGAAGGAACTTCTCAGTAATGACCAGGGACATTTGTACAACTATATTGAGAATATTTCTTTAATTGCAGCTATTACTTAGTGATTCAGCATATTTATTGTAAATGCTGCGCTACAGAGGTATGACAGTCATGCTGGACAATTAGGAAATCTGAACTATACAAATACAGAGGCCTGTCCCCAGTCAAGCAATATGAAGCTCAGAGAGGAAGCTGCTGGATGAGGTCCAGGCTGACCTGCTGGAGCATGTTGCCTCAGCACAGAGTCAAAGGATAGGTCGGACTCTACCTGTACAAATATATTATTGCATTTTATGAAAACTTGCAACAGATATTGATTGAATGTGGCTTTGAGATATGTGCAATCTCAGCAATTAATTTTAAAGAACTTTAGCAAATTTTTTGAAAATGTAAAAAATTCAAGTCAAACAACAGCAAGCATGCATACTTAAGTGAGTTAATTAAGAACCTCCATGAGTTATCGAGTTTTAATTTAATGAAGAAGAGTTTTCCACTCTCATTGTCAAGCATCCACATGATAGTCATGATTCATTTTTGCTTAGCCTGTTTATTATGTTCAATTTGAAATGGATGGATTATTTGACCCATCTGACATGGTGAAAATTTAGCCTAAAAATTGTTCAAAGTCAGGATTTGATTTTGTGTACAAGCTGTATTTTCACCTTTTAATTTTCAACCAAGTCTACAGTAGTTTAGATGATGCTCACTGATGGGACGACAAATGGATCTGTTGTCCTGAGCCCAGCAGGGTAGGGGGAGAACTGGGCCCTGTACGAATAACATTTGAAAAGCTCCAAAAAATAGGCTTATTATTAAAATAGTAATATTTCAGTCACATAAAAGTATATGTATTTGTTTTCTTCCTTATTGTCCTTGAATTAGTGGTCAAGAACCTCCTCTCCCAACACCAAATGGTCTGGCCACTAATCAAAGTTTGATGATGTCATTGATTTGAAGTTCAGTTTACTCAAAATGTCTAAGGGCACAAGTTCGGTGGTTATCTGGGATAAGTGATGGATGGATGGATGGATGGATGGATGGATGGATGGATGGATGGATGGATGGATGGATGGATGGATGGATGGATGGATGGATGGATGGATGGATGGACGGATGGATGGATGGATGGATGGATTGATGGGTTATTTATCAGGACAATGTCCTATTCATTTACATGGAGGGGACTTGTGTTGCAGCCAGCCACTAGGGGGGATTTCAGTTCGTTTTAGCCTCAGTTATCAGGCCTATTGATGACGTGAAACAGAACTACAGCTACCATACTGCTGTCCAGCTGCACTCTGAACATCCCACAGAAATCGGAAACAGTTGAAATGATGTCAAACTGAATAAGAAAAGACAGCCAATAAAGAATAAACAGAGCTGTCATCATGTCCTATTTGAGATATTGTTGATTTTTTGATGAGATTCATTGAGTAATTTAAAGGAAGCACATAAGCAACATTTGTGTTAATCAAACTCCTGTTTGATCCTCAGAGAGCTGTGAGCTTTTGGTCGGACTGAGAGGGAAAGGCTGTTTGTTTCCTACAGGAAGTTTAGAAATCACTACAAATCTCATCTTACTCGGTGGCAACGTCAAGAAGAAACACTTTCATTAAAATAAATAATATTAATAATAATTGCACACATGAAATCCCAATTTTTTCCCCATCTTGATCCTGATTAATTCTGTGAGATTAAAATCTGCTGACTTTACAGAACTAAAAGAAAGCAAGGAGTAAACTGGGAAATGTGGTAAAAATATAAAGATATAGATTAAAAAGTCAAATTTAGTTTTTTCTGTAATATGAGTTGCAAAATGAGGTAACTTTAGTTTTTCTGTGTATGAAGTAATCCTGTTCCTTCAGCCTACAAGGAATAAATGATTGTTTAAAGGGCTCATTTACACCTCGTGCAAACAAACACGCTCTACTTCACATTCAGCACTTAATTGAAACTTAACACATGCCAGTTGAGAAACGCCTACAGTGTCACTAGTTTGTGGGCCAACAGACAAACGAGAAAGCATCAGGATTATTTAGACAGACGAAAGTTTCCCCACTCTTACTCAGTATTTTCTCACCCCTATGAGTCCACTTCAATTTCCCAAGTCACTAATTGTAGCCACACCTACAGTCCCTCCCTGATGTTTTTCTTTCCCTCTCATTATGCCTTCTGATTGACTGTTTTTAAGTTTTTAATTAAGAAAACCACTCTGCAGTCTATATGATGTGGAAGACAGATTAGTAAAAACAGTCAAGTTATACCTTCAGTTCCAGAGGGGAATCCAACGGAGACCAACATCTGGTTGAACACTTACATCTAGTGGTTGAAAGTGAAACTGCAACTGAATCCCTGACTGAAAAAGCATCACTAAGCCAAACCTCCCAGGTTGTTTGTTCAGCATCTGAGCTACTGAGTGTTCATCTCTCAGAAAGACAAAAAAACATGATGACTTCCACGGGAACAGAGCTGCTTTTAGAGTCCATCCCTGTAAGTCCAATGGGCCGTGGAAAGACGGCAGTGACTTTTCCATGACTCTGTGTTACAGTGTCTGGGTGTCCTGACCTCCTGCTCTCCTGTGAAAGGATGTTCCAAAATAAGATCATAACAAGGCTGCTAACTCTATGTACCTATGATGACTTGTAAAAGTAGATTTTCCCATAAGTCATCATGTTTAACCACTGTTGGCAAATTGCGTCTCAGCTGAGCAGCAGCTGCTTCATCAAATCCTCTTTTCTGCCTGGCTCTGTTCATCTGTTAGTTTGATTTCTGTTGCCTGCCATCAAAAGGTAAGGCTGAATTATTTCTTTTTCCTGCCTGTGTGTGCATTCACTAACAAAACATCTCATCAATTACTGGATGGAGTTTAATTAAACTCCCAGAAACTAATCAAAGGATGTACACCAACTGATTAACTTTTGAAGTCAGAGATCACCGTCACTCACAGTTAAGAAATATGTAAATAAATACAAAAATGTGTATAACTCAGACAATTTCACAAACATTGAGTTAAAATTTGTTGTGCTACAGAGTTCTCTCAACACATAGAACACTAAATAATCATGTGAGATCTCTATTTAAAACATTATTAACTATTGGAGTCAGCTCAGACTCAGCAAACAAAAATTGGTTTAACTCATTCAGTCTGAGATGCTGAAATATGGTGTCACTGTAGCTAAATGTCACCCAAACAGATGAGATGTCCATCATGACTCATGAGGGTTGGAGACATAGGCCATTCTCACATGTTTGCGCGTGCACAGTTAAAGTCCGCTAATAGTTTAGCACCAATTCAGTGCTAAGCTCAATTTGTTTTTTTATCTTTTTGATTCCAGGAAGTCCAGGAGAGCTGCGACTGACTGATTCACCTCCCAGAAATCTGACATGTGAGTTTTGAACATTTTAAAAACCTCAGTTGTTGCTCTGTTCTCTAGTTTAGTTTCTAATGCTGCTTATCTTTGTAATTTGATTCTTCTTATTAGTGATTATTCGCTGTGCAGCACTTTGAAGCAGCTGTGTTGCTTGTAAAACTATACTTTACAGATAAATTGTTATTCACTGTTTCCAGACTTGAACAGAGCTCAAGTTTGACTGGTTTTATGATTTATTCAATAAAAAGCTGCTGAGTCCAAACTCCCTGAGCTACAGGTCACCTGGTCCAAACAGCAGAGTGACATCAAAATGAGTTTAATCTGAGTTGAAGAGAATTCTAGTCCAAAGTAACTGGGTGTAGTGGTTAGTATCTGAAGCTTTTTGGACCGAACGATAGGAGTGGACAATCCGGCTGTCTGTCTGCCGCACTGCGTGGGTCCGCCATTAATCTGCCCGGGCACATTTTGCAGTAGAACATCCCAAAAGATACTAACAGATCCCATAAGATCTTATGGCATAGCATGATATTGCAATATAACAATATAAAAATATGCTTTTGATGAGGACTTTTATTCAGATTACATGTGTGTGAGACTCTCATTCAAATGTTTGAAAATGTATTGATACATTTTATCACGTACAAGTTTTTAAATGAAGACATTAATGTCACTATTTTTGAGTTATTAGGTGATTGGCACTTTTACTCCAGAGTCTCTTCAGTACACAGAAACATCAACGAGTCTTGATCAAACCGTCCTCCTCTCCTCTCCTCTCCTCTGACTACATGCAGCAGGATTCTGCTGACAGCTGTTTGATCTTGCTCTGAGGCAACGACTACTGTTGCTGTGTTTAGGAAAAAACATTTAAAGGACATTAGGCGGCTTGGATCTGACTTCGAGTGGAAACACAATCAGGGTGTGAAAACAGCAGCTTGCAGCGTTTCTGTCTAGGAGGGACAGGCTGTAAAGGCAGCCAACTTGAGAGGATTTCCCTTGTAAACATAATTTGTGGTTGAGGAAAGTGGTGGGAGATTGTTGTTGGTTGTGTTTGCTGTTCCAAGTTCAAGACCGTAAACCTGACAAAACATGGTAAAAAGGTTTGGTTTGAGCTAAGCTGAGAGGGACTGATTGTACGTACTTATTTGAAACAGGCAGTCTTGAGTAACAAAGTGGGTATTTTATGATTTAGGGTCGTTTTTCAAAAGTAGACTACGTTTGTTTTGGGCTGAGCTGAGTTGATCTGAGCTAATCTGGCCAAGGCTCTGCTCAGTCAGGAGAAATGAGCCTAAAAGAAAACGGATGAATGAGTTCAATTGGTACCAAATGAGCAAAACCTTCTCGGTTTGGGATAGAGGCAGAAATGCTAGCTGGACCGCATTAAGCTGGTTTGATGAGATCCACAAAGTGTTGCTCTTTTGGAAGAAACCTGATGATGTCATTGTCATGGTAACAGCAGCCCATGTACAGTAAGAGGCCAGATTCAAACCTTGCACAGGTTTCAGGGACACGCAACAATCCATCAAACTACATACCAGTTATTATAATCCCTCTGAGGGAGATAAAAGTATACACCTCCCATGTTTTCAAACCACAGTAATAAAAAAAAAAACATTTGAGACTAGTCCACAGTTTTCTGATATACATGTGTGAGTGAAGTCATACATGGATCAATGTGTGTGTCAGTATGAGATCTCCAAAGTGGAAATGTGCTGATTGCCCAGGAATGAGCTCAAAATGAGGAGGGTCTCAAAGACCAGCAGGGGACAAAAGACCAGCAGGGGACAAAAGACCAGAAGGGGCCAAAAGGCTAGCAAAGACTCAAGGGCCATGGTTCAACTGGACAGCTTTCTGACACAATACTAAGAGATAGAACCAGACTTTCAGCCACACCTTGGGTCTCTCTCTCTCTCTCTCTCTCTCTCTCTCTCTCTCTCTCTCTCTCTCACACACACACACACACACACACACACACACACACACACACACACACACACACACACACACACACACACACCTTTCAGTGAATTTACTTTAGTTTATTTGAAAGATCCCAGCTCACAACAAATATCACCTCAGTGTGCTGTAAGAAAATGATTCCAGTTCACGTTCAGTTACGTGTGATCCAGTTCACTCTGATCCATTCTAATTCAGAACAGAACAGTTAGATCCGGTTACATCTGTGGATGATACACCCTGAGAGTTGTTAGGAAATGTTAACCCCTTCATGTCCACACCTATGGACCTATAGACATTTGTTTTTGGGGACAATTGTCTAACAATAATAATATTGTTACTGGAGTTATGTTTTTTAATGCCAGGGCTACTTGTAAGATATATCCAGCTCCTGTAGAACCAAAACCGGGGCTGTGTCCATATCAACACTAAGCTGAGCTCATTCCTGGTTCAGGTTGGACTCTATCTCTGATCCTGTTTGTAGTGTTCATGAACTGGATCTCAAAGTGTAGTCATTGAAAGGAGGGTGTGGCTTGGGAACCTGGATCTCATCTCTGCTGTTGGCAGATGTTGTAGCTCTGTTGTCCTATTCACTTCGTAACCTTCAGTATGCACTGTGGCTGCAGCTTATGAGAGTCAGCTTCTCCAAACCTATGGTCATGGTTCTTGACCAAAAAGACATGGAATGCTCCCTTTAGTTTGGCAGTGAGACTTTGTCTTCACTTATATTGATGTCTTGTTCATGAGTGCTGGTAGGATGGAGTAATTCTGCAACAACGAGGGTGTTACTCCAGTCTGTCATGGGAAGAAGGAGCTGAACCAAAACCTCTGTTTTCTGATCCATCAAGGTTCCAACCTTCACTCTTGGTCAATAGATTTGGATTATGACCAAAGAAACAAAACAAGCAACTGAAATGAGCTTCATCTAGATGGATGGATAGATGGATGAACTATCGTTTTTTTAATTAGAACATCTCCAGTGTTATTAGATAGTATTTAACTACAGTTTTAATAAGATATAAAGGGACTAAAAAGTCTCTACTAAATGACTGCCACAGGATTAAGGCCTTTATGGATCTTTTCAATAATTCAGTGCTACATTTTATTAAATAATTGAATTTCAACACAATTCTGTATGAGTTTTGGATCAAAATGTTTAAATTTACTGTAAGACATATTTTTTAAGTGTACCTGAAATAGACCACAAATGTGTTAATGTGCATTTTTCATCAATAATTTCTTTTAATAACTGGTCAAAGTGTAGCGTTATCAAATACGCTATAATCTCTGACCTTTGACCCCTTGACCATCACACAAACAATAATCCTCTTTTTCCAAATAACTTGGATTATAATGACTCTTTATTATGTTTTAACCTGACTCAACATTCCTACAGGTGTCCAACCGTCCACTTTCAGTTGTCCACTTTCCCAGATGACCTCAACTGGACTCTCTTAGTTATAATAAACTTAAGACTCTCTTAATAATAAATTCAGAGTCTAAAGTGTTCCCTTTCTTAGGACACTGCTGGTCTAATCTTGTTTACATTTGAAGTGTTTCACAATGTTCCAGCTCCAAGGTCTTTTCACTAACACATTCAAACGGTGTTACAATGTGTTTCTCCTGTTTCAGGATTATTTTATATAAATCTTAAATCATCTGGTTTTCTACATTTCTATTTTTGCTAAAAGTTAAAATCAGTATTGTTTCATACTTCCTTCATTAAGGTAAATATGACTTTAAAGACCTGGGTCATGTGACTTAGTAAAACCCTTCCCATTGGTCCACGTCAACACCCAGTTCCTTTAACTACCTCTCATGATTGTCCTGCTGAGACAACAACCCACTGTTTTTCTCGCTACACAGTGGTGCTTCAAGGTTGCCGGCCTCGCCTGTACGGGTAGCAAACCCGTACAGGCGAGGCCCGTTCTCGGCCAATGTCTGCTTCTCCCCCTGAGGCACAGACACCACCCGTCTGCCTCTCCTCACCAATATGGGGAAGAAAGCTCCAGCTGTGCTGAACCAGAAATGGATCTACTGACGGCCGTATCCAAGGACCTCTCCTGCCAGCCCAAGGATGCTTCCCACCTCCGAGGGCCTCCAGATCGATCGAGGGGGGATCTTCCTCGTCGACCTCCACCTGCCGGAATCGATCCAGGAACACCGAACAGTAAGATTCCATGATCTGGTAACCCTGAAGGCCTGTTGATAAGCTCACACTCCCACGTAGCTTATATCAACCAGTAACTCCTCCAACCAAACTCCCTTTAAGATAAAATGCCCCTAGTCTTAAACATCATAAGACTCAGGTCATTAAACTCAAATTAAGATCAACTTAAGAACACTTTCCACCTTGTTGACATGCTAAACCATTGCTACCTCTCTGCTAATCTGTTTGTACTGTTTGTCAGCTTTTGTATAATAAATACTGTAAAGTCTTTATTCCTGACTCAGTTTCCATTCGTCAATATGAAGGTACATAATCTACTCACTGTAATATCTCTCAATAGAGCCTAGAAGTTCCTGCATAAACATTAGTATAGTGAAGGTATCTGAGCAAACAGCTTAGTATAAAACCGACAAAGCTAACTACGAACCTTGCAGAAGTGTGCAGCTACAAACTTAACAGTTTAAAACGCTACAAAAGCAACTGCTGCAGTGGTTAAAATATAGGAAACATGGTTTTAAAGAAAGAAGCATCAGGCTGAAATTACATCCTATGCATATCAGAGCAGCCTAATCTGGATGTGTGATCACTAAAGATTTGTTCAGACACACAACTGCTACTGCCAATAGCCAAGGGGGGGCAGTAATCAATTAGACTCACATGGTATTGCAGTAATTATGTAGTCCAATTTACTCCTGGAGGCACGTGAGAGAGAGAGAGAGAAAGAGAGAGAAAGAGAGGGGGTAAAGGCAGGACCATTTCATGCTTCTCCAAACCACTTCCACTCATGTATCTCAGAGATCCTATCGTATTATTGCACCAGCACACCAATTCAAACTGGCACGGAGAAAACCAGGTCCATATTGCTCCTTAATTGGTCATTTCCAGGGGAAGCCTTGGTTTGCAAAACCAACTTCCAGAATGGGGCTTTTTTAAATAAGCAGGGGTTTAAAACACAGACTACATCTGGGCAGCAGGAGGGTCGACAGGGCGCTCATTGATTGGGTATGTCCCAGTAGTAAGTGGGCTGATTACAGAGTAGGCAAAATGTTACATCAGCTTTGAGTTTCCTATTTACCTTATGTCAGGAGAGAAAGGTATACACTGTAAGGACTTCAAAGTGTATATGGAGGCAGAATTTCAATTACAATGTCCTCGACTGTGAAACTACACAATTCACTGATGCTACTGATTACAGTCTGAAGGACCCAAGTCTGAAAAGAAACACTCACCATAATGAAGTATTTTTATGACGTTTGTATAACTACTGCAGTTGATGTTTATGCATTTGACAGATGCTTTCATTCAAAGTGATTTATATATCAGTTGAGCCATCGGTTGATTACAGGCATAAACAACAGAGTCATCAGAGAAACCTGGAAGTTCTTTATGACTTTGAATATGTGATCTTAAACCTAAAAATGTCTTTCGTTTCACTTCAGGAATACTTCATGAAGTAAAGTACAGGTACACACGTTCAACCAACCATATACACACATGTGTTCAGAGGCTGATAAGTACTGCCAGATTTCAATTAGCACACAGGCTATTGGATTTCTAGCTGCAGGTTATAAGTGATGATTAGATCCACATCTAATAGATGCTAATGTGTGACTCCCTAGGGTGTGTGTGTGTGTGTGTGTGTGTGTGTGTGTGTGTGTGTGTGTGTGTGTGTGTGTGTGTGTGTGTGTGTGTGTGTGTGTGTGTGTGTGTGTGTGTGTGTGTGTGTGTGTGTGTGTGTGTGTGTGTGTGTGTGTGTGTGTGTGTGTGTGTGTGTGTGTGTGTGTGTGTGTGTGTGTGTGTGTGTGTGTGTGTGGCACTCTGCTGTAATAACATCGGCAGGTGGCCCAGTTCGCCCCATCCCCTCTGCCTTTCCCCCACCGTCCCGCCGCAATGGAAAGCAGGTGTCGGACCCTGGTCTAAGACAGAATTGAATTAATGTGCAAAAACAAATGACTCCATCAGCAGTGTCTACGAGAGCCACAGTGACAGGCCTGCAGTCGTGTACAGCCCAGAGCTGGGAGCACTGTCACCCGACACTAGGCTGACAGGACTAATATCCACACCTATTACACAAGGATTCATGGGAAAACAGCCAGGGCCAAAGGTAATAATGAGAAAAGAGAGGAAAGGAGGTTAGAAAGGGCAAAGCTGTATACTTGAAATTACCTAGAGATCTCATTTAGTCAGTAACCGGCTGTTTGTCTGTGGTAAACATCTATAAAGACGTGTGTTAGACTTCTAGTTCTGTAAGGTTTTGAGGAAATGTTTTGTCTAATTGGAAGCGACAGTAGTCAATACACAGGCAGGATCCTGCCCTTGAATGACATGCCCAGTTCTAATACTGTCTCCAATTTCAGGATTACCCTGATAATAACTGAGGCAGCCAAGTCCAACATACACACATGCACACACATGGAGGCTCACAATACACACAGGCTGTTCTGGCATTGACTTTGTAGCAGGGCACCAAGAGTAAATGTCTCAAACCATTAACTGCATTGCCTCCAATGAGGCTCTCTTGGCAGGGTGATCATGAGAACCATCTAGAGTAGCTGTAAAAATGACAAAGTCAATATTGAAGATGACTGCAATTACAGGCTTTCAAGGGGCTAGAAGTCATGGGTCTTCCTGGGAAGTGTGTCTGCATGTGTGCTGTGAGCTTCTTTTTGAATGCTATTTATTAGGAGTTAACCAACAGTTTTTGCTTGAAATTACATATTAAAAAGTCCTCTCCAAATCCATGCAATACATCCAGTCTCTCTGTTATAAGTGTTATAGCCCCTCTCTCTCCTCATTCTGCAGCCATGCTGTTGAAGTTTGTGCTCCGCACAGTGAATACTCTTCTCATAAACAGGCCGCTATCAGCGGCAAGATCTAGAAAACAGTATGGCTATATTTACACATGTTTCCCTTCTGTTTCCAGGCAACCGAGGGCTTTCCCCCATGAAGAATACCAAAGTTCCAAGCGCCCCCGCCAGTGACCATCCCTGCGTCTTTTCACCCCCACCACCTCTAGCTACCATGAGCCTGTGGTAATCCCATCATGTCTGATCATAGTACCCTGAATAAAGCTAAGCCAGACACAAGTGACATCCCTGAGACTCACTCTGTAACACACCCTGCTAAAAGCCCTGTTTCATTATTTGGTCATTTGTAACAACTCTACATGTCCCCAACACTACCAGTGATCATGGCCGGAGCTCAGACTCAGCTTTCTGTCACTTCATACCAGCTGGGTTTGGCCTGAGGCCACCATGTCCCAAAATGCTCAAATCAACATCCAGACCTTGATGTTAAGATTTACGCTCCCTTAGGGATGGAACTGCAATGACAGGGCAAAGACAAACAGGGTGGATCCATATTTTTAACATCCTAGTTTTTGAAGAAACGTGTGGCATGACATCAGCAGCTATCAAAACAAGAACTAGTAGAGGGGAAAATGAAGTTCATAGTGGGGAGTGACTGGCCAGCAGTGGCTGATTGAACCTGGGCGGGGTAAATTGAGGATAAAATGGGACTGAAGGAGGTCTCTCTTTTCCTTTAACCCGCTGAATACTAGTGGCTCAGTGTGTGAGTGGATGCCAGGGGGTTGAAATGAAGAAGGGGGTCAGAGGCATTATCAGCTCTGATAGAATAAGCTAAGAGCAAACAGGGACCGTAGCAGGTTGGGATGGATATGGGCTGGAAAGGTCAGACTGAGGATTGGCCACTGTGTTACGTGCAGCCCTGTCTGCATTTCCAGACTCTCACACGCTCCAAATATACCAACATTCTCAAACAAATCAAATCATTTGCAATGCAGGCCTGGCCCAGTCAGCTAATTAAGTTGAATTGAACAAGAGATCCTTCTGGATCAGTGGAGAGAACATCAACTGGCTAACTGGATTTGAAGGTGCCCTTCTTTTTGAATCATTAACAGGTAACATTTCTTAACCTTAGTTAGGTGTGTTAATATCTAATCCATCAAATTCAGAATTACTGTGAAATGCAAAGTTTTAGGATTAGATTTTCTGACTCAAACAGAAGGAGGCTGTCAGCCTTAAAACTCAATTATTTCTTCATTTTTTTTTCAGTTTTGTCACTGAAGTAGTTCCTAATGGTTTTGGCAGTTGGAAGTGTTTACAAGAGCAAGGACTTGATGGATCACCAAGTTACCATCCACTCATCTCTCTATCTGGGTTGCTCCTGCTATCTTTCATTGCTGAATTTATGACCTCCTTAGGAGGTCACCAACGGGGTTACACGTTTAGCATTCCCAACAGTGAGGAAGTAGGGTGGGGGGGGGCTGGTTAGAAGAAAGAAAAGCAGCAAAATAGTAGGTAGGGGAATGAGGAGGACTGAGGGAGAGATAAGGAGTGGGGGAGAGAAGCAGATGGCTGTAGGTCAAATGCCTGAAAACAGCAGTCAATAAAGTGTAGGCCTACCTCAGATATGTGATAAGAAATGGCCTAAAGTGCATCCTATAGATCACAACACTAACTCTGGTCTACTGTGATTTCACCATTGATGGAAGTTCTCTGTGCACATGCAGGTGTTGGCAAGTGTTCTGCGTTTAAACAGAAGTGACGATGTTCCTATTGACTTCTGCTGAAATGCAATAATGAACCTCAAAAATATAAAAGAAGCAATAAAAAATAATTAAAGCCAAAACAATTCAAGTCTGTCCTCAGCACACCAGTTTCCATGGGATTTCATGGATCCCCAATGACAACATTAACATTCTGTTATGTGTGTCAGGCCTCAGCCAAAAACCCCAGAGTTCATTTAGATTAAGAGGAAGCACCCTAGGGGGGTAATAGACACCTCAATGTGGTATCAGTTGACTTTACGTGGCCAAATACAGATGTTCTCTTCTCACTTTGTCACAGAGTTCTGTTGAATTTATCTGAGTCACAGAGGCAGAACAGGGACTTTGAGGCATTTCACACAAACACATCATCAATAAAGCTGATTGATCGTGCAATCATCAGGTCTTAAAGTGAGTGAATTTATTACTGTCGTTTCACTCAACCACTCAACCCTCAGCTGAACCACCCACACAGAGCCGGCTCCCACTCACACATCCATACACATCCTCCCTCCCTCACACACACACACACACAAACACACATTTAAACGTACAAAATCAGAACATCAGTTTTCTCCTCTCAGGAATATTTCTTCAATAACTTTCCATGAAATCTGTCATCCTGGAGTTCCAACATCAGGACCTACCAAGTCAGCTGAAAAGAAAAATAGCCAAGACAAGAGGGCATGGGAGACACACACGAGTTAATGAAACCAGGAACAAGACGAGGAGAAGACAGGAAACGAAGTGAAGAAAAATATGAACCCTTGGGGCCTGAGGTCCCAGCCAAATAAACACTTCTCAGTTCGATCACTCGGTCTCTATCGTACTGTAAATCTGCTGAACAAATTTAAAGGGCTGATGTGGTGTGTGTGTGTGTGTGTGTGCATGTTCGAGCGTGCACGTGTTTGTGTGTCTAATATTTCTACCGTGACTGAGATCCAGGAAACTGCTCCATCTGCTACCAATGTAGCCACTTCCATTAAATTTCCTCCCACATAAGGGCATCACAGAGAGCCCATCACTTCTGAGTCTTTATCTTTGGCCTGCTCAGAGCCTCTCTGGAGGCGGGCCCACACCTCCACCTAGCAGCGCTCGCCAGCACAGATCTACATCCATCAGATAAAAATCTATTTATGCTGAGCACAAATCCTTCATAGGGAAGCACTCAGACTGAAACACACACACAGAAAATATAAAAAAAAGAAAAATACAACTTGACCTGGGACAAAGCAAACTGATAAGCTTCTCTGCTACTTGTATAGTAGAAAGTCTGAACTCATGTAGTTTCAGACTGAACTTATAACATTTAGCACTTTTGTCCTCAAACAGTGGAAACTTTTACACTTTCTTCAAGGCCCAGAAAAGCATCTGTGGATTGGTTCCATGAAGAAACGTCTCCTGGAGGGTCACGACCTCGACTCTAGACCAGACAGCCTCAGCATGAACCATTATTCAAGTTCTGGGTGAAATGCACTTAACTGGTTTCAAAAATAGATTTTCATCTCACAGGCTCAAGAGCAATCTCACCCAGGCCCACTTTGTTGCTGACATTTTTAATTCAGCTCTGTTGAAGGGAAAGACTGGGTGAGCAATGACAAATAAACACCACTCAGGATCACAGACCCAGACTGAAGAGGCCATGACAGGCCCTCCTCCCCGCACCTCTCAAATGTATTCACCTCCCCAGTGGAAAGAAAAACAGTGGAGGGTGAAGTCCTGTTGTTGGAGGTGGCTTGAAGAGGGCCATGGGTAGTGCTGAGACTGTAGAGCAGCACCTCTTAACATCTGTGGATGGTTAGAGGAGAAGCAGGACTGGGAGGAACTGGGAAGACAATGATAACTGGGACAGAACTTTGATTAAAATAATGTTAATTAGACAAAATATTTAAAGAGAACTGTTGCATTAAACTCAGGCTTCTATTTAAGTAAGTCAAATTTATAGAGCACCTCTTACAGATACAGAAAACATCACAAAAGCACAGTACAACACAGGTAATCAGGCCAAAACAGCATAAGCACAAACATGTATTCTATAAACAATACAGCGTCTAGCTCAGACTCAAAGAGGGAGGAGGAACGAGGCAGGAAGGGTGAATGCAGCAGAGCTCAGACTGAAAGGATGGACAGATGGATGTCTGAGCAGCAGGGTCTGAAATAGCAGAGGCATTTAAAAAGTTAACTAATCAGCACTCATTATAGACAACGTCTAGCCAGAACACAAACAGAGGCTCAGTGAAGGCACAGGATGATCTGACATGGTGACAACTGAGCTAGCATGAGCTAAACTCAGCTTTCAGTGTGTACAAAGTTAAATGGTGTGTGTTGAAAATAGTATTTTAATACTAAGTAGTAGGATTTAGCTGGCACTCACCACTTCCAAACTCAGCACATGATGGCAGAGATACATCCTCTGTTAGAACGACTGAATCCAATCCAGCTTTATTAATCATTTATAGAATTGTAATTTGGATAAAGAACACAGGACAGGTCTCTCACAATGCTTCAATGCATCCAGTTATAACATAAAGGAGTATGTGTGTATTTACCACTCATTATAAGCTGATCATTCAATAATCTCTATATTTTTAACTCTCCATTACTCTCTACTCTGTATGGCATGGTTGTTGAGGCAGTCTTTGTGCAGAAGCTGCTGCTGAAACAACTTAAATTATGAACATGAACTCCAGCTGCTCTTTTTTCTCCTATTCATTGAAAAATGTTATGCCATGGCTTTCCTCTGACAACCTGATTCAGACTGGTCCACAGTGGCTGGAAAATCATACTTGGTTTCCCTAGCAACCTGTGCTGAACTTGGCTGCATATAGTAGGTTATGTGTACGCTTCTACGATGTTTTGAGCTTCACTCCTGCAGAACCCTTGGCATGTACTACTTCCTGTGGAACCTGAGAACTTGTGTGATGTAAAACTGAAGAGAAGTATTTAGCATAGTACTCTAGGATTCTTGATCAGGGTTAGAGTTCTTATTTGGTTTTCCATAGCATAAAATTAGACCCCCAAAAAGTTTGAATCATCTTAATTGTTAAAATATTGTTTTATTGATTCAGAACAGAAAAGCATGTTGATATTTTGCTTAAGATGTGTCCTATGCCTGACAGCCCAGTTTAACTCCTGTTCATATTTACATGAAACCTCAAAGGTCTGAAGCTACAGCTCCTTTTAACAGTTTGCTTAAAAAAAGGAACATGTATCTGTAAATTGCTAAAATTTCATATGTACCCTAAAATAAATACATGTGCATCCTTACTTGGCATTTGATCTGAGTGACAGTCAATGAGCTTTGGTTCTGATTCCCTTAGAGCCCCTCAGCTCAGTCCTTATCACATTTTACTGAACAATGTCAACAGTTGGACAACTATCAAATCCCTTGGACAGAAAACAAAATCATTACGAGTGCTCCCATTATGAACCACGTCCTGAAGATAGAAAATAGCACCAATAAACACATCACCTTTGGACTGGGGTGTCACCAACAAAACACATGTTTATATTTTAAAATCTAATCAGCAACATTTACAAGTACAAACTACTTTTATACATAATAAACAAGTAAAAATTTAGAAAAACCTATATGATTATACTATGGCATATAAGACTGAATATACACAACCCACTCTGTCACATGACAATCAATATTATATAGCTTCAGCCACATCCCAGAGTAATTAAAAAGGCACACTTTATATTCAGACCCACTTTATCCACTGCTGACTTTATGGGTCTGCAGGCCTCATTGCTCTAATGCAGCTGTTGGATGTTCTGTCATCAGCGTCGGGCCATTGATGATGGAGAGCGCAGACTAGATGGTGACTGATATGTCAGGGTCTGTCGTTGCTTTGGAGGTTGATGTGGAGGCTAGATAGCAGCCTTATCATTATCTTATCACTGGCATCTGCTACACGGACAATCTGCTGCTCTGCTCTGCAGACAATCAGCAGTTTTATGCTCCCAACGGTGTTCTCTGAGAGGCCATAATGACGGCCATCATGCCTCGAGGTCATTGTTCAATCACCTGAGGGGAAACACATATCCATGTCACTTAGAAACACACAAACACACAGGGAAAATACACACATGCACATCACCTGCATGCAAGCCCAGTTCAAACACTGGTGCGTAAACTTTCCCTCTCTGACATGCACATCCCTTGTGAGCAAGGAGAAGTGAAAGAGGAGACAGCAAACAGCAGATGATCAAGGTAAACCGATGGCTCCAGTCTGGCACAGAAGCTGTTTGGATGTTATAAACTCTACTAGCATGAGAGTATACACAGAGAGCAATCCACAGCTAGCTCTTAACTGACACTGTACTATAATAGACTGAATATAAAATGACCCTAAGTATAAGACAACCCCCTTTTTTCAAAATCAAGAGATTTTATTTCTGGGCTCTCCATCTCCTATCATCACACTCTGACACGTTGTATAGCTTTGGCTGATTGAGAGTTGTTTGTTGACTAAGCAGCGTTTATCACTATTAGCTTGAAGTTTGCATCATAACTTCTCCTCCGTTGCTGGTTCACTTCCCAGCTTCTGAACCGCTCTGTTAACATATTCTTTGCTTTATGTACGCAGCTAAATTCAGGCTGTGTGTGAGTGTCGGCTGGCTTGACAACAGTATCCAGTCAACTGCTGCCAATATTGTCAGAGTCATCGCACTCAATATTGACATGTGAACTATTTTTTTCAGATGAATTGACAGAAAAAATACCTGCTTATATTCAGACCAAAACGCTAAAATAAATTTAAAATGTGGAGAAAAACAGTATTTTGCATAATTTTTGTAGCAGATTGTGAAGCATTTGGGATGACAGTCAGCTCTTCAAAGTTTGAGGCCTGGTTCTTGACCAGGAAAAGGTGGAATGTTCTCTACAGGTCAGAAATGAGTTCCTGCCTCAAGCGGAGGAGGTCAAGAATCTTGGTGTCTCGTACTCAAGTGATGGTAGAATAGAGCAGGGGATGGGCCAACGGATTGGGGCTTCGTCTTCAGTAATGAGGGCGTTGCTCCGGTGTCTCATGGTGCAGAGGGAGCTGAGTTGAAAGGCAAAGCTCACAATTTACTGATGCGTCTACGTTCCTACCCTCACCTAGGGTCATAATCATGACCAAAAGAGCGAGATCCTGGATACAAGTGGCTGAAAAGAGCTTCCTTCATAGGGCAGCTGGAGCTTAAAGATAAGGTGAGGAGCTCTGTCATCCATGGGGAGCTCACTGCTTGTCCGAATCAAGAGGAGTCAGCTGAACTGGTTCAGCCATCTGATCAGGATGCCTCCTAGACGCCTACCTTTGGAGGTTTTCCAGGCATGTTCCACTAGGATGAGACCTCCGGGAGGACCCAGGATTGCTGGAGGGATTGTGAATTCTCTCTGGCCTGGGAACAGCTTGGGGTCCCCCAGAATGAACTGGGAATTGTTGCTGGGGAGAGGGATGTCTGGGATTTCCTCCTGGACCTGTTACCTCCACGATCTGATCTGGGATAAGTGATGGATGGATGGATGGATGGATGGATGGATGGATGGATGGATGGATGGATGGATGGATGGATGGATGGATGGATGGATGTAGATTGTGTGGTTTTCTCTCAAATCCCCTCACATTACAGAGAATGCAAACTTTATTTACCAAAGACATTAGTTATATTTTAGCTCAGAATCTTCTCTTTTAAAACTGAAATGATCTTTTTCACTTGTCACATCTGCTACATAAAACACTGTAGGAGCAATAAAATGGACATGTGATATTTAGACCCTCCAGATTCTCACTGTTGATGAGTTTTTTATTGGAATATTTTCACACAGCAACAGCTGGAGGCTTATTTTTTAGTCTATGTTCCTGTCCACCTCTCATTACATTTGATGTCAGAGTGAAAAGCACAGGTATGTGGTTACAATACTGATTTTAATGATGGTGGTAACCATGGTGACCTTAATAAGCCAGTGGCAGCAACTTAACATTTTGTTTAATCTCAGTCAATGTTGTTTTTGTCAAAGACAATGATAGAAAAATGTTGTTGATGCGCCTTAAACACGGATCTCTGATGATTAAAACTTGACGAGACGTGTGAATTTGTTGTTGATACGATGAGACGGCACAAAAATGTCAGTGTGTCGTGTGGACAGTGTTTGGGTGGAGTCTTTATGCTGCGACACGTGTGTGCATCACTGTTTAGCTTCCACCAGAAAACGTGAGCGGTGAGTACAATTTCAAACAGTTGTTCCGTTCCAATGAGAGACTTATTATTAAGTTGTGCCTCCTGATGACAAACGCCACAGCTGATCTGTCAGATGTTAAAATGCACATTTCTGCCTATTGTGTGTAACCTGTCTGTCAAAAGCTTTGAGCTGCTGCGCATGCATTGAGAGTTGTACGTGCACAGTTTGGTGACAGTCAGTTACCAGATGCTTCTGTGCAACAAAAACTGTTTCACTCACTCACAGTACAGAAATGGTTTCTCATGATGTATTTTTTCACTCACAAGTTATAACTACCTCTCTCTTATCACGTTTGCATGCTCAGTGTTTAGTGTCCATGTACAGAACACGTGTTCACAAGTTTTTAAACTAAATAAACGCCATAAACATGCAGGGATGTTTGGAGGGTCAGCAAGTGATTCCAATTTCCAACTTGTTGACCTAAATTACTTTGTTGAAAACTGTTTCACTAAAACTAGATGCAGTCATTGTCAGAAAAACCACAGATATGAATGATAAGATATTTTCAAACATTTAACATACTCTGAACTTGACTTTCCCACCTGAAGCCATCCCTAATTGATGTCAGTAACAGTAAAGAGATTTTGGAAGCAAAATCCAGCTTTACAAATTGTTGTAATTAATTAAGTTATGTTGTGATTGGAATCATTTATACAGGAGAATGTGATGGTTTAGGGATGTGAAGATGGTTTGTAAAGCTTAAAAACTAAACACATCAAACTAATGAGTTTTAGAAGACAAAAACAAGCACAGAACTCACTTTAGTACAGAAAGATATGATCATTTCTGTGAAATGTGACATTGTGTGTTTCCAAGTGAGAAAAGGTACCTGTACTAACAGGAAACACTGTAGAAAAAGAGTTTTGAGCAGTAGACAGCGAGATGAGGGAAAAGATTTTAGGATGAATAAAAAGTGATCCTATTGATAATAAGAACCCAATAATAATAATAATGCATCAGTTTTATATAGCGCTTTTCAGGTCACTCAAAGACGCTTTACAGAGTTGCATTATTCATTCACACAGTCATTCTCACCGGTGGTGGTAAACTACGACAGACGTCTGTAGCCACAGCTGCCCTGGGGCAGTCTGACAGAAGCGAGGCTGCCATTCTGCGCCATCGGCCCTTCTGACCACCACCAACATTCACACACAGTCACACTCACATTCACACAGGCAAGTTGGGTGAAGTGTCTTGCCCAAGGACACAACGACAATCTAACCCAGCTGGAGCTGGGGATCGAACCGGTGACCCTCTGGTTACCAGACCGGCCACTCTCCCAACTGAGCTAGTGCCGCCCAATAGAGTCCATCAGTCATGACTAAATAAATATGAATTTCCTCTGGTCTTAGAAACACTAAACTATTAACTAGATTTATGGTGCTTGATAGGGAGACACATGACCTTTACTTTTAGTGGCATTCAGTTTTATCTCACAAAGTCCTGCTGAAACCTGATGAAGACCTGCTTGTTTCTCTTGGAATGTTGCAACAGTTTCCTGCTCTAATGACACCGATAAAGCACCAGGCTCAAGTGAGGTAGTCTTTATTTTGCAGATATGAACAGAACAAGAGTCCATTAATGAGGTAAGCAGAGTAGAAACAAGGTTCAAAGTCACTCCAAGAAATCAACGGACAGTAGCTCTGATAACAACTCAGTACCTCGGGTTGGTTTGTTTTTTGGTTGATTCACCATCAGAGGGCACCACTGCTGTTATTTCTCACTACATCAACAATTAAGACAGATAAGAAGCATTTGCAATTGAGAGTAAAGTCTGTTTAAATAGCAGTGAATATCTTATTGGCACAACACTCTGTATCCATCCTTGTGTTATTCCATTGAGGAGACAAGTCAGTACAGATAAGACCTCACACTCACTTATTGCCTCATATTGCTTCTGAACTTGCAGATGCATACAGGTATTATCTACATGAACTCTGCTTGAGGACAATTAAACAAGATGCATGATAAAACTGTGCGATATGATTAGTAACTACTATGCTGACGATGCTGTCAACACAAAAAGGTGCACAGGAATTTTATTGCATGTCCTCAGAGCTACTCTAATAAGACTCCTCCATCGTTCCCTTCTCTGCACATGTGCTGAAGTCCGTGTTTTCAATAATGTTTGCAGAGCCTCAGAAATTCCTGGTTTGCTGGAAACAAATTGTTTTTAGGAAGACTTTTTTTCACATGTTGTAACAATTTTGACCACAAAACCCAGATGAAGTTTGATCCTATTAAACCAGATTAATTTTCCTCTCTGGAGTGGAGGCTTTTCTCCATCAGGTTGCTGTGTGTTCATTTGAATTCTACCTGGCATTTCTTCACTCTGGTCTATGTTTTACACAAAGATAAACTGAGACAGATTCATGCCCAGCTCTGTGTCTGAACTCACTGATTTCCTGTTTTTTGAAGCTACAAAATAGATAAATGTGTGTGTGTTTAATGATGTTTATAGTTATAGTAAATAACTAAAATAATGTTTTATTCTTAAGTGCCTGGATTGAATTGTGAATGCTTAAACCACCTTTAACACACATCTCATTAAATTAGCGTGTGTCACTGGATTTCTGTAAATTAATATTAAATTCAATGTTAAACTAGTGTGTTTTACATTTTATTACCCAGATTCTAATAATCTACTCATGAGACACAAGCAGCATACTGTGACCAGGTGAAGTTCCTGATTATGGATTGTGTTTCTGATCCAATGGCGTAGATTTGCTCTTGACATTGGTGGGGACCAGGACAGGACACACGGGGTGGCCTTGATCATGTGCTGAAACAGGAAGTGAAGATTAAAACAAGCTCAGATCACGGACTGGCTCGTCCTGGCCCAAAGTTACCATAGGCCCACCAGGAAGATGCCCGGTATGTCCGATGGCCAGTCCAGCCTGGTCCACATCCAGACCCAGGACAGGTGCCCTCGGCGTGGACCTCTGTCCAGGGGGAGGGGAGCGTGTCTGGGAGCATGGACTGCAGCGTGCACCCCGGAGCGAGGGGCTCGCGCAGATCTCCTTCTCCTGGACACAGGTCCAAGCACCGCACCTCAGTCCACTGAGCTGCACGTATTATTGGTGGGGATGCAGCGCTATTTCTGCATCTTTGGATTGAGTTATTGGTGGGGACAATTCAGCGATCACTGGGTATTAGTGGAGACACGTCACCTCTGTCCACGCTAAATCTACGCATGTTCTGATCATTTGTCACTGCAGAGCATGGTGGTGTTCTCTGTCCATTTCACAGACTACCATTTTTTTTCATACATTTCACAAAGAAACAAATATGCATTCTAAATCTTCTATCACTACACAAAAACCAAAACAAACATTCAGATTTGAAGGTCTTGTCATGTTCTGCCCCCTTGTGTCCAGTTTGTGCCTGTGTTCCTCCTCCTGTGTCCTGCACTAATCCCCTCCAGGTGTGTCTCGTCTACTTAATTAGCTCCCGCTCTATACAGTATATGCTGTTTAGTTCAGTCACTCCCTGTTGGTTCTGTAGCGTAATATAACCTGTTTTTATTGTTATAATACGGACACACTTCTGCAAGGTTATTAGCTTAGTTTTGTCGGTTTTATGCCCAGCAATGCAAAGCTACCTTTACTAAACTAATTGTTATGCAGGATATCTAGGTTCTTTTTGATTCAAAGGGAAGACCTACGTACGTTATATTTGGAAGTTATAACCCAGAAGCAGACTTAGACTACAGTTATTTTATTAAAGAAACAGATTGAACGAACAGACAGATATGAGGTAGATGGTTGCATCTTAAGAGATTCTTCTGATGTTATTAAGCTGAGAGTTAATGACGAGAGCCCGTGAGATATTATATATATTATTATTATTATTATTATTATTATTATATATTATATCTCTAGGGAGTCTGAGCTAGTTATGAGGGGAGCTGAGACTAAGTTGAAAGGAGTGTTATTTATCAAGAGCCTCAGTTTACCAGATCGGAGTTGATACCTGCTGAGACCGCTCCAAGATCGCCTTGGCGTGGGAGGTGGAGGCTCGTCTGTTGGTAGGTTGGTGTGACGAGCCTCGGAGTATCCCCGGGGCCGGGAGGCCGTTCCAAGGCACGGAAGCGTCTGAATGAGTCGGTCAGCGGCTCCATGATCGGCTGGTGGAAGAGGCTAGCATGTTCTTCCCCATGGCAGGTGAACAGAAGCAGACGGATGGTGCCTAGCTTCTTAGCCGGGGAAACCTCGACTGTTTGGGGCTAATACCCAAGACGGGCAGTCGGCATCAAGGCCCACCGTGTAGAGGAGAAAACGGAGGGCTTGTTCTCTCGTTGTAGGTTGAAACGAGAACTGTTTAGCTTCCAGGCAGGAAGTCTGACCGAGGAAACTTTTGGACGCGTGGTCCAATGGGAAGGAGTTACCAAGTCACGTGGTTCTCGTCATTAAGGAACCCAGGCAAACTTAGATGGATTATTAATATGCTTTAACCTTTTAGCAAAAGTAGCAACATAACATAATACTGATGCGACATCAACATTCATTAATACTGGAAGAAAATGAATTAATCATATTAAGACATTTCTGGACAGTGGATTAAAGGTAGTGTCTTTTTAGAATGACACCAAGAGTCTTTATTATTATTATTATTAAATAGAGTCCGGTGGATTCTTCCGATACGACCGGGTCCTGGAAGGAATGTTGATTCAGGTTACAACATAATAAAAGAGTCATTTTAATCCAAGTTATTGGGAAAAAGATGAGTTATTGTATTGATGATCCAGAGGTCAGAATTCAGAGATAGTAACGCCTTTGCCGGCGCTACAGTTCCTTGTGTTGCATCTCCAGCCTTGTGTGTCCTGTGTCTCCTGAGTTTGTCCTGCAATAAAGCTTTTTGGATTTACGTCACCTGTTCCTGCCTCCATCCCCTACATTTGGGTCCTGCACTACCTCAGTCACATTGCACTACATCCGTTACATTGATCTTCCTGTTTACCTGGTGCATTCTTAAAAGTTTTATAGACTGTTTAGTATTCTAAAAACTTAAGGCTGTTGATGCAAATAACATCCAACTACCACAGGTGTGTAATCTGGGTTGAAATTTCAGCAACACATTTGATTGTGTCTGTAAGGCTAACATTTTCAAAATTACAATAATTTAGGTGCACAACAGGCAGTTGGGAATAATATTTTTACAGCAGTCTTTATAGGAGACGTACCTTGTGTCACTAAAGCAAATGCTATTTCATGTAGTCTGACAGTACACCAAAAAATGTAAACCGAGACAAAATCAATGTCAATTTTTCGCCCTCTGATAATTCCACCCCAAAGAAACAGTTTATCAGATAATGGGAAATATTTGAGGGTTTTTTGTCTCTTTCTAAAAGCAAGATCTAATCACACAAACTGTATTTAGTGGTTAATTTCAAAAATGCAATGAAAGTTTGTTTTGTATGGTGAGAACTAAAGCTACTAATATCCTTAAAAACTTTAGAAATGTTAAAAATGTATTACAGTTTAAAGACATTTTTTGTCACTAAGGTGAAAGTTATCTCAAATACAGTCAAAGAAGAGTTAAAGAACGCTTATCATCCACCTTTCAGACCTCTACTGTATTTTAAACTAAGACCATCTTATGTTAAGAATCGATAGAAAATTCATGTTTTCATCAAATATCGGAATTATGGTGATCTGAACACAACCTGTTGGCACTCTGAGTATATTTGTAAATGACTTGTAGTCACTATCATAAGAAATCTTAAAACAGACTAAGTTATAGCAATGTCTGTTGATGTTAATCAGCTATTTTGACAGGGGGTGACTTTAAAATTCTATCAGTTGTAGATTTACATCCAATGAAGACTTTGAGAGTTTCAATCAAATCTGTTGTGTTTCATTAGATATTTTGTTAATTGATGGACTGTCATGTATCGATTTGTGGCAGGACCCATGTGCAGGATGACAAGTGACAGGCAGATGAAAGGAAAAGGCTTTTATTTGGAGACAAAACAGGAACAGGACACGAGGAGGAAAAGGGCAAATGACTGGTAGAAACAAGGAGAATCTGACTGAGGAGCTTATGGAGGGGACGGTGATCAGAGAAATGAGAAACAGGTGCTGTGATTGATGATTGATTACACCTGAGGAGGATTGTGCAGGGAGACTGGAGGAGGAACACAGGAGAAAACCCAAAACCTAAAGACTAAAGGGGATGGAACAGGAGGAAAACAGGAGAAAAAGGCCAAGTAAACTAAGTCCAAGACACACAGAGGCATGGAACATGACATTTGCAAGGTTGACTAGATAAGGTAAAGTTTGAAACAAAGATCTTGTCTGATATATTATCACTCACGTGTTGGTGAATATTCATAGCTACTATGACACCAAATACTTGCTCAATAGGATGGGCAATGGACTGAGTTGTAGCCATTATTGTGTTTGATAATGTGATTAGCGGCCGGGGCCATCTTGAATTGGGTTGACTCACGAAGTTATTTGGTTTCACCCAATATTTTTGGAAGATTTTCATTGAAATCCATCAAGTGGTTCAAAGAATATGTTGCTAATGATCACATGCACACACACGCACACACACACACACACACAGAGGAAACGGCATTGTTGACAGCCTTCTAGCAATGCGGAACAATCCACTTGCTATAGATGATTTTGCTGCATTGCTTTCAACATAACCAGTAACCAGTGAATATGCAATAGACTGATGCACATTCATGTAAACTAACACAAACATTGCTGTGAATGTCACTGACAGGATCAGCTGAGGGTCAAAGCACACTGGCACCACCACCTCACGTGGTCAGAACAGATAAGCCTTGAATGTAGAAAGAAATAAACTCCCAACACTTCCAGATAAGGGTGGATGGTGATGCCCAGAGCCAAGAAAGTCAGAGGTGTCCTGCGTTTTAGTTACTATGCTGCCAATCAAAAGAGGCTTAGGACGGCTTCCAAATAAAACAATCTTCCCCTGCCTGGAACACATTGCAGGCTTTATTGTGAGCAAAGGTCTGCAACAGCTGGCACTGAGAGGTCCAATGCTGAAATAATCTTATCTGCCATCAGCTATAAATATTTGACAGAGAAGGGAGAGATGAAGAGGGAAAGGAGGAGCGGTGAGGTGTAGGGGGGAGCCTTCTGCATGTCCTGTCATAGTTTTTCCTTGGATATTTTGAATAAATTAAGTCATACAAAGTTGAGGCTCTGCAGGACTCTCCAGAGCAGGAACAGATTAGGATGAATTTCAGAGGCATGTTTTTAGCCCTTGGCTGACCAGTCGAACTAGCAGCAGAACACAAATTATACTTCCTTTACACTCCAAGTTCCTCCTCCTCATCATCATCATCATCACAAGCTCATTCTTCAGTATGGAAACACAGGTGGTACCACAAATAAACACTGTAAAACAGTCTGGACAGCTTTTCTATTTGTACAACACTCCCATAACACTCGTAATCAAAGGAAACAACCGCCAAAACACATTTCAGGTGGTCCGGGGGAATGCGTGCGTGGGTGGATGGAAGGGATTGCAGACGGGGTCGTTCTATTCTTGCATCCAGTTCTGTCAGGTCTGATTTAATTCATTCCATACTACCAACCAGCTTGTTGTGTTTCACTCTTCTGCTCGTGGTCCAAAACCCTCTCACAAAAGGAGAAGATTATAGGAAGAGTGGAAAAACAAAACTAATTACTTGAGGTATTTCAGCCAGCCAACGCTGCTTAAAATGTAATTAGATGGGTTTAGAGCCCTGGCTGTCTAGGGTGGCTGCAAAGCTCACACTGGCAGACCTGTTCTGTGTGTAGAAACTGACTGCTGCTGAAAACGACAGCAGGAGGGGAAGAGCTGTGTGGATGAAGAGATCAGTATCCTGTAACTATCACCCTCCAGAGGGAGGGTGACCACGAACCTTTTTAACACAGAAGTTTCTTTTTTCTTTGTTGAGGTAAACCACAAGAATAGAACAACATTTACAGCTCTAGCTAGGTTATGTCTTTCACTTTATATTAAATATGTGCAATAAATAATACAATTTAAATGCAAATTGTGTTTCTCTAGACATAATACCAGCTAATAATCAGAAATAATTAGAAATCATTAGTTTTTTAGTTAAGGTATTAAAAAAAATACAGCTTCATTTTTGTTGCTTTGCTTTATGAGAAGGCTGAGTAAAGCATGACTTGTCTGTTTTTACAAGTTTCTCTGTTATGCCTGTAAACATTCCTAAAACAAACAAAAGCTCATTTTAAAACCCAATGAAATTCTTTACGCCTTTGAAACTCTTTCTTTAAAACAGTATAACACAGGTAGCAGCGTTTTACAAGGACATCTTGTCATTTAATCACCAATTAACTACTGTAAACTGTTATCTTTGGGTGGATGCACCTTTGAACGCTATCACAGGTGAAGAGATGCTCGCAAAGGGTGGTAAAGCCATAAAATTAGGGTAGCTATTTGACAAAAGGCAGATACCAGAGTGTATGAAGCAGAGGTGAAGGTTGTGCTCAGAGGGAGCTGATAAGACCAGCTCATCTTTCCTCACACTGCTGGCAGTTGGAGGGGAGCTCCTCTTTAAAGTATAACTTATGTACTGCAGCCTTTTCCATCCATAAAATGCAGATTATGGATGAAAAATAATATCATAAATCATGCATTAAGTCCTTTTTTTTTTTACAGTAAACCTTAAAATCCATTTAAAGAAGTGCAGAAAACCTATTTCTTACATATGAAATCAGATATATCTAATAAAAACATGAAACATAAAGGAGTTTAAAGTTCTAATCTTTATTGATTAGTGTATCTATATCAAATTTCATACATTTAGGAGGGAATTGTTCATTTACAAGAGTCCAAACTCTTTAAATCAGGTCATCCTGCTGGTGCAACAGGACACCAGGTTGGCAATAATAAACTACTGTTTATGTCCTGGCTGTAAAAAGAAGGTGTGTTTTCTCTGACTTGTCCTCTAGAAGCTGGTCTGATATTGATTCCCATTGCTTTGCAAAACTCTGTGAAAACAAATTCAAATATTTGGCAATAAAAAGAGATGGAGGTTTTCATGTGCACTACTTTAAGTGTACTGTTAAACTGACCTGAGCTTCATGGATGAGGTATGATTCAACATGACAAATGTGTATTGTGAATTCCATATTAAAAAAACAGGTTTGTTCAGCGTGTCAGACTGAATCACTTCAGAATGTAACCCTCTAATCTTCTCAAATTTAAAAAAAGATTCCTGCATGAAGCCATAACAGTCTACAGTTACGTCAAGTGTCTTTAAACAACTAATCTAAAGCACTTTCTCGTCATCTTCAACTTGGAAACATGTGTTTAGACTTAGAATAAACAGCAGAAATGATGAAGGAATTATGTTACCAGTTATTGGAAGCGACAAAAGAAGCAAACTACTCTCTTTCGGTCAGCTCCTGTCTCTGCTACGGTGATATATACAGAGGGGGAAATGCTCCAAAAGGAACAAAAATCAGCATTTAAAGTGTCACACTTCTATTAGAAGTCCATTAAGAACCTACATAAATATGCCAAGTCTCTTGACATCCTTGAACAGTACTTCCTCCTGGAGATTGTAAATGGAGTTTTGGAGGAGATGAAGAGCACAGGCTGGGGACCGGGAGGTGATTTAATACAGCTAGCATTTAGAACAACAAAGCACAGACAAAGGCAGCCACTTGGACTGGGCTTCAAAGACTTGTGTGTTAAACACTTGCAGATAGACATTCTTTGGAATCATGATCATTCGAAATAAAGGGAAACAAGAATTAGGGAGGAAGTTGAGGAGGAGGAAGGCAAAAACAAAAAAAACGAAGAGCGTGAAGGAAGCCAAGCACACAAAACTGTCAACCTGATGATACCACAACAACATGAAAGGGAGGAAGAATTTCACCAAGTTTCAGTTTAATCTTCGATCTTTCATTCCATGGTGCTGGTGCTTTCCTGTCAGCGGAGCAGCCCACAGATACAAGCTCCGGTGCTGCCTTTCAAATTAACGATAATTGAACACAGGTCAGCTGGTGTCCTGTGGATCCGAACGACCCGATATGCAGAATGGGATGTGCTGACTCAGCCAGAACGTCTCTGTCTCTCATCAGGTGGCTCAGTTCAAGTTCCTGTACCAAATCTAAAACTCTGGCAGCGTGTTTGTAGGCCCGCTGGATCAGGACCACTGGCACTGAGATCTAAGAGCCTGTACACAATATAATGTGAAATAATAAACTTCCTCAAAGTATCAGTTCTGTTAGTCGGAGCCAGTTTTGCATGTGGTTTAAGGAGGCTTTTGTTTTAAAAATTAATGGCAGATTGTTGAGGATACGTCATTATTGAAAACAGATCAAACATATCTGCAGTACTCTGTATGTGAACTGTAGTGAGTTACTGTAACACCTTGGATAACAGAGGGCACCAGCTGTGTTTGCTCTGGCTGCTTTAAACTAAGAGAAACACCTCATTCTGCTCCTCAAAGTGACACATTAGTCATTTGAAAAACCCTCAAAGAAGCACATGAGACAAAATATTCACTTTAAGTCTCCATCTCTAGGACAAATAAGAGGAAAAAAACAAAACTGAAGCTCCTTGGATGTCCCTAAGAGTCCCTATAGTTACAGTAGTATTGGTTCCCATTACATTCTTTGTAATTCCTTCACACAAACACAAAAATGTGCCCTTTTTTTGTATTTACACTGAGGGGCGAGGGCTGACATCTTGACATATCTTCCAGTAACTCAATCTTGGTCCTAAATGCTACTGCGGAAAGAACAGAGTGTTTCTCCTTCTAATTATTTTACCAGTCCCACTTGCTTACTCTCTCGGTGATTAATCAAAGTTAAGAAAAGCCAACCATCAACTGGGGCATGTTTCGCATTTCCTCCTGCTTTTGGAGGATTGGGCTGCTTGGGCTTATTACAAGTTAATTGAAACCTTGTTTAGGAATACCAAGGTCAACATTTCCAGCCATGTTATCCCAATTAGTCTGCAATGAATCCTTTTAAACAGAGGGTATTGAGTGGCTGACCCAGTGTGCTACTTGAATTCCCAATGGGACACCCACATTCAGAGCCTGGGAATAAAGGAGTGAGCGAGTCAGAGGAGGAGGACTGGGAAGAGGAAGAGTGCTGGGGCTGATTGAATCATATTTCTTCTCATCTCTGGTTGCTTTTTTGAATCGTGTTCATTAAAATGATGATGTCACAGATGTGCAACATCTTCATATAAATTCTGGACCAAGAAAGGCTGACATAATGTCCACATCATCGTCCCTGACAGCTCACTCTTTTCATGTCTGACTCAGGCGCCTAATCTGGGAGATAAATTTGAAAAAAAAAAAACATAACCATCTAAAAATAACTGAAACAGCATGTGTTTATAAGAGCAGGAGGCGATGATGTGCCATGGAGATTGTCATGTGGAGTTTTAGTCCAGGCATGGACTTTATCAGTGGATTTCCCTGATTAGAGACGAAGCGAGAAGAAAGAGTCATCATCAAAATCAGCTGGTCGGAATGGAAACCAGCCCCGTTTGCATCATCATGTGACATGTGGTGGTACGTGTTGTCAAAAGAGGCTTTGCTTTTTACATTTTGCAACTGGCGATGTTTCATACATATCATATATGAAGTAATGCTGCATTTATGTCGGATTAAAGTTCTGATACATGCAATGAGCTGGGTGTTATCACAGGGAAGTGTTGAAAACAGACAAAAACCCATTCATTTTGTTATGATCTGTTTTTATTCTGTTCAGCGTTGAGGGGATAAACTGGTGCCTATTGCTGCAATCAACAAGCAACAGGCAGGATACGGTCTGGACAGGTCATCTGTTCAATGCAGAACCAGCACAGAGACACACAACGTGCACGCATCCAAGTTCATCCAAAGAAACTCAAACATGCACAGGAAGAACTTGCCACAAAATCCTAGCGGAGATTCAAAATTAAGACAGAGTCAAGAGGCAGGCAGCAATATTCTTTTTCCATTCCTGTGCATGCATGCATGTGTGTGTGCATGTGTGTGTGAGCCCTTAGCAAACATAAAACTTACTATAACTCAGTCAATTTTACAGATAATGAACCAAGATTTGATTTATAAGTAGCTGAGAGTCATTTATTTTTGGCAGATGCTTTTATACGAAGCAACTTAAAACCAACTAACATGCATGTTTCATTTGGTCCATGAGAGGAAACACCTGCATGCATGTGGAGAACATACACTCTCCACACAGAAAGGACACAGCCAGGATTTGTACCTGCACCTTCTTGCTGCAAGGCATTAGTCCTACCAACTGTGCTCCATGCAGCCCATGCAACAGGTCAACATAATCAACACATGCCATGAGGGCTAACAGATTATTAAATATAGTGCAATATCACACTAGACTATGCATAATGTTTTTTTTCCAAATTCTAACAAAACAGCAATAACTCCATGTTTTTTTACATGATCTTAGTTTAAAACATGAAATGACTCCAGTCACATTTACAGTTTGTTGATTTCTGGTTTTGCTGAAGGATTGCCTTGATATTTTCCTGCCAACATGCTTAGAGTTTCAAGATAAATTAGAAATACAACATTCAAGCTTTGAGTATCTAAGCATTATCAAAAAGCTGTTGATGTGCAGAACACAGAAAAGTCACTAACAACATTTGCAGATGTGATGGCATCGTTCAGTAGACACAGGAAGGCAAGCTGAAGCATGAACAGCACAGAGTTTTCAGATCCATCACATTTAATGCACTGAACCAATCAGCTTGTTTTTTTACACACATCTAAAGTCAACTTGGATAACTGCAAATCCCACACAAGGAAAACGTGCAGACAAGGATCTGAACAAAGAAGTTAGATGTGATCGTTAGAACTCACTCAATATTTCCAGCCAGATGAATTAATCACACACACATTATATTTATACACACACACACACACACACACACACACACACACACACACACACACATATATATATATATATATATACACGAATATATGTATATATATATGTATACATATATGAATATGTGTAGATATATTTTGTTTTTCATATAAATTTGTACAAAGGCAGCACAGGCAGACAGGAAAAAAGATTACCAGCAGATGGTACAATGACCTTCGGTGTGTTTGCTCTGCTGCAGGAAAAGCTAAAACGTCCACGGCGTCTTGTGAAGTCAGCCACATTCCTCCGCTGATGAAGCCCACTGCTCCTCCTGCATGCTGCAATGAAACAGAGCACAAACACTCTGATGGCTGATTACAGCTTCACAAAACAGTTTCAGCATCTGGAAAGGAGCAAAGCAGTCATTTCTTTAAAAATATGACTTTGATTTTGTTGGGAATTTTCTTTTGATTGCAGCCTGATCCAGAGATGTTGTCTGATATCATGTACTAAATTACTCTGAGCTGGATTATGAGGGAGTGAAAGTAATACTCATAACACAAACAGCTGCTTCTGGAGCCTCGATGAGTTCACTGATCGCGTCTTGCAGCCGTTGCAGCTCATTATATATGATCTTCCTCCTGAGAATTTACCAATACTCATTTATCTAAGAGCAATAATATTTTTATGGGGTTTCTTCATGTTTTTTCAGTAAATTAAAAAAATAAAAATGAACTTTCACCCTTTTTTTAACGACTTCACATAATGATAAATGGATTGTACAGGGGAAAGTGTAAAGAAAAATACAGGTAAATGGCTATGAGCTAAATGAACTATAATGTTATATTCCTAAAGCTAAATATTTTCACTGTAATTCCTCTTCAATTGAGCAAAGCCAGAAGCTTCCAACACAGCCGAGACACAACAACAGTGTGAGCGAGGAGCCAGCGTGATGTAAGTAAAGTATGGCGTGTAGGACGGGGATTCCAGCAGCAATCAATAGCAACATCTCTCTGAGTAATAACATGGAATTACAGTGAAGCTGTTGTGGCGAGCTCCCTGCTGTGGTTTCACAGCTTCCAAAAACACGAACAGACAGTGTCATTACCTCGCCTTCCAAGCCAGCCGCGTTGAGCACCATGGCCTTTCCTTCCACTGCATTTCCACTCCAAATACACAGATCACTGCACAAGGTTAAGAAAGCAGGGCCTGTGTATTTTGGCTGGTGGGGGATATTCTGAAAGAGCAACAAATCTGCTATATTTAGTTTTTGATGTCTGAGGTGCAAAGAGAGCCCATGCCAGTACTTCTGCACCATGGAGGGAGGGACAATGTGACAGGAGTGATGCAGGAGATATAAACCACATGCTTGGAGCAACGCCGCTGCAGAATCAGGGCCAGAATTACCTTAAATGTTACAAGTGTTATAGTGAAATCTCTAGGGTTGTGTTGTAGTGCTCCGATGACTGAAGATCTGTCATTCATTTTGCCGTTGACGGATGTGCAGCTCGTCCTAACATCTCACTAGACAGTGATAAAATCAGAGCTGACATTTCTCTTTCCAGCACAAAGTTCCACACTGCGTCAAACTCAGCAGATTTACAGCCGAGCAGGGAAGGTGCAACCGTGCTGCACTGGAGAAAAGCTAATCTTGTTTGCATTCAATCTGCTATTTCCTCCCCTCTGAAACCTTGAGAGAGCAAAGTCATGTAATACTTGTATTAAAAATAAGTGTTGCAGAAACGGACCTGCTGGCAGAATGCAGAGAGCGCCTTTATGGGCTGGCCAAGAGGGCCTGAGGCGAAAAGCAATCGATACGCACAATATTCCACCACGTCCTCTCGGATAACAATAACCAACATTTAGACCGCGCACCGCAAGTATTTAGCTCACTCCAGAGAAAACATGGGAGACTACTCTCTGTGTCCACATCAATTGGAGCAGGAGTGGTGAAAAGTGCAAAATGTAACGTTTCCTTGTGCACGCTGAGGTGTGTGAGTTTATGTGAACAGAAGTGTGTGTGCCTTAATACAAGGCAAAGAAAATATCATGACAGGATTCATTTCATTTCACTGAACAGAACAAGTGGGACATTGAGCAGATCCATCAGAGTACTCCTGGGTGACAGCTTGTGAGTTTGGTTTAATGATTATTAGGAGCATGTGACCATTATATTCAAACACTTGTGTCAGATATGTAATAGTTTCTTCTATTCATAAATCACCACAAAGTTTAGAGCATAATATAAATTCCTTGTCCTGTGAGACACAGTGAGAAAGAAGAGATGTCCTCCTGATCCAATATTGAGGCATTTTTTACTGATTGGTGATTCTGGACACACTCAGCTCCTGTCCTGCTGCTGATGGTCTCATTGTACAGCAGCTGTGCAGCAACACACCAACTCTGCTGCCACAGAGGAAAGAATTGCTTTCATCAGGAACAAGAGGCAGGCTCAAGCAGACCAGCAACCAATGAAAATGTTGTGACATGTTTAAAATCTCAAAGTTAGTTTTACTTTTTCTCTGATTACTTTAAGACAAAATATTCTGCTTCTCCTTAAATCTCTTATAAGACATTTAAGTACATAATTTGAAGATTTGAAGCCTGTCTTTACAGGTAACATAAATTATTGATTGCAATGATAGAAGGGGGTTGTTTTGTTTTGTTTTTTGTGCGTTATGGGTGCTGAATGTGACCGTTTTTTAGTCGTTAACCAGCAGCTCCTGTGGCAGGTTAAACTCCCTGAGCTGCAGCAGGAAGTTCATCCTCTGCTGAACTTCTGAATGACTATGTTGGCCGACCATTTCAGGTCCTGGGTGATGGTGGAACCCAGAAGTCTAAATGTGACCACCATGGACATGGTGCTGTTGAGAATGGTGATGGGGACAGAGGTGGGGACTCCTCCTGAAATTCACTACCTCTACAGTTTATAGAGTGTTGAGGTCTAGGTGGTTCTGACTGCACCAGAGGACCAGCTGTCCCATCTCGTCTGAATGCTGACTCATCACTGATGAGGCCAATGACTGTTGCATCGTCTGCAAACTTCAGGAGTTTGACAGATGGATCACTCAAGGTGCAGTCATTTGTATAAAGAGAGAAAGGCATGGGGACAGCGCACATCCCTGGGGGACACCAATTACTGGATGTTATTGTCTCCTGTCTGTCAAAAAGTCTGTGATCCACTGACAGGTGGAGAGAGCTGGGACAGTTTGGACTTGAACAGAGTTGAACGTTGAGATGAAGTTAACAAACAGGATTCTCTCCGCAGCAGAGATGTGATGCAGATCTGTTGACAGCATCCTCCACCAGCCTATTTGCCTGGTTTTGTGAACTGTATAGGGTCCAGCAGGGGTCCAGTGATGATCGTCAGGTGGTTCAATACCAGACTTTCAAAGGCTTTCATGAACACACCAGGGAGACAGGTCTGTAGTCATTTAATCCTTGAATGGAGAGTTATTTGGGGACTGGGGTGATGGTGGAGATTTGAGGCACGCTGGGACTTTGAACAGCTCCAGTGATGTGTTGAAGATTGTTGTGAAGATGGTGGTCAACTGCTCAGCATGGAGCTTCAGGCAGGATGGAGACACAGCATGGACCTGAAGCTTTTCTGGGACTTTGTCTTTTGAAGCTCTGGTTTTATTATTGAATTATTTAACAATATAGCAGGTTTTTTAATTAACTGGCACTTTCCACCTGTTGATTCTCCATCAGAGGACAGCAGACATACTGTATATAGGACTGCATATGGCAGGTTTTTGATAAAATTTCTCCATCTGGTTGCTTTGAGATGTTGTTTGAGGCTAATTTGTGACACTAGTCTACAAGGGGTTAAAGTATAATGGTGATAATAAGACAGAATATTGAGGTATAGCATGAGATTGTACATGTTATTCTCAAAGTTTGATCAAAAAAGCTCCGGCTCCATCATTTATCAACATAAAATGGTCTTAGGGGCGGCATTAGCTCAGTTGGTAGAGTGGCCGGTCTGGCAACCGGAGGGTCGCCGGCTCAATCCCCAGCTCCGGCTGGGTTAGATTGTCGTTGTGTCCTTGGGCAAGACACTTCACCCAACTTGCCTGCTGGTGGTGGTCAGAGGGTCCTGGAGGGCGCCGGTGCATGGCAGCCCCCGCCTCTGTCAGAGTGTCCAAGGGCAGCTGAGACTACAACGTAGTTTATCACCACCAGTGTGTGAGTGTGAGTGTGAATGGGTGAGTGACTGTTCGTGTTGTACAGCGCTTTGGGGTGTTCTGCACTGTAGAAAGCGCTCTATAAATACAAGCCATTTACCATTTTTACCATTTTTGTTTTTAAACCTGTATGGCACGAAAGACAGCTACATTCAATCAAGAAATGGTTGGCTTGCAATTATTACTACTTTTGTGTCATCCAGGACATGATAAAACAACTTAAATAAATAACTTATCTTCTTCAGTTATGGCCAGAAGTCTCTTGGGTGAGAGGTGAAATGTCTTGAAGTATAAAGAGACGTTCAAATGTCTTTTTTTCCAAATCACCTAAGATTTCTGCTTTTGTGTCAATCTTTTAATTGTTTTAATAGAAGCCGTTTTCCTGTTTGACTGACTGCTGCCTGTCTCTTTGTCCTCTGTAATAGATGTGAACTATACTGAAGGAGAAAGTTCCTCCAGAAATGTGGGTTTGCAGCCGACCAGCAGCCAAAACTGCAACCATCATAGCCCTCTGGTGTGCTCTGAAACTAACCAACTAAACTTCCTCTACAAAAAAGAAAGGTGAGAAACCATTCAGAGCATAATGGATGGTTTGAAGGAAAACCTTTCATGGTGAGCGCAAGCAGGCTGCTAGAAGTTCCCAGAGCCCACAGGGAGAGAAAGAGGCAGGAGAAGCATGCTGACGCTGCAGTGGTGCCAAACACAGCTCCTAACCAGCTGTTACTAACAATAAAATGAAATCTATGGCTGGAAGTAAACCTCCCTCTGGTGCCATACACCTTTGATTTTTCCAGGACTGCTTACATTTGCCCAGAATATCGAAACTCCCTTACCTCTAATCAATAAAAAATATGGAAGGTCAGGTACCTCAGCAACACTTTCACAATAAAAGCACAAAAGAACTGCCTGATAGCAAAGTCAGCTGCAGTCACAAGTTTTCATTCTAACAAAGAACAGAGTAGGTCAGTTGAGGGAGAGTTCACCTCACATAAGTGATGACTTTGTGAATTAGAAAAAACACAGATCTGATCGTGTAAGCAACAAATGAAAGAAAATAGGTAGAAAATCAGAGAGAGAAAATCTCAACGGAAAAGTGCATTCGTTTTACGGAAACTAACTTTCAAACTGAAACCATGCAATCACCACATTAAAGGGCTCCCATTCTTTAGTCAGCCACAGGTATGCAGTTTGGATGCCAGGGCAGTGTTTTCCATTAGATTTCTCTGTTTTTTCAGTTGATCTGGTAAATTAACTTACAACAGGCTGAACACAAGATGCAGCCTGGAAAGGAGCGTAGCAGCAAATTGCATTTATCAAAAACACTCACTGTGACTGTTTACTTTATGTGCTCTAATAAAAAAGCTCATGCTGAGAGTGTTTCAGTGATTGCAAACGTGCATAAGAGGGGAGTAAGCTCTGAGCACTGCCACCCAGACCACATGAAGAAGAGCCACATTTAAACTAATCACCTTCATTTGTTTATCACTTCTGCTCATTTATGTGGGCACTTTTTTTTTCCCAAGCTGGCTCGGCTGATGGGAATGTGATTGCTCATGCCCACTGCTGCATTCTTAAAAGATAACAAAGCTTGTAAAAGATGCAGGTCATATCCTCACAGACTGTTTATCAAAGCTCATTTTACACTTATACAACCATTAATTCAAGAGCTAAAGATGTCATATTCCTTTGAAGGTCCAACATTGGCAAAACACCGCTGTATGCCTTACCACTGGCTTCATGTGGCTGTGATGTGGGTTTTAGCTTAGAGAAGAAACAATGTGTGAGACGGTCTCATAGCCGCTGACTCTGTGTAGTGATCATATTCTAGACCAGCATAGTAAAAAATAAAAAGTCAGTTTCACCAGTCTTTCACCTTCCTGTAATTCTGAGTGAAAACCGAGAGAGAACACTTACTTTAGACATAATAGTGGGGGATTCCCATGATTTATCTACAACCATGTCCAGAAAACATATAACTGCCACTGCTCAGGCTTTTGGGTGGCATTTCTTTATTAAAGAGGTCATGGTGTTTGAATGGTGACAGGGAACACGATCAAACAGGCCCGGGAAAAAACCTTAAATATACGCCAGCAGATCCTGGACAAGGACAAGGATGACTCTGTAAACTGTATCACCATTACACACCATTATCCAGTCCTACTTTCCTCCATCGCAGCCTGCACGGATGATGAATTTTGCAGATTCGTTGACTATAAATGGAAAGAAATCAGACTGCACCTCACCTCTTGCTCTTTTTCCTCTGAATTATTCCAGCGTAACACATGTTGAGCCTGAAGTTTGAAATGGTTTATTGTACCATATATGTGTCTATATCCCAGCCTTACTAAACTGAAGCTCTAACACCTCCCTTATAGCTTTACATTGTTCCCTGTGTCTTGATTCAGCCAAAACTAGTTTTTTGGGGGGTCACAGTGCAGCAGGTTTTATTGGTCTCTTTAAATCATCAGCTGCTTAGCAGAAATGACTGCATCCAAAAAGTGAAACAATGCAGTCAGGTAAGCTATCGGGGGGCTTATGCTCTGTAGACCACAGACCACCCAGCCAGGAGCAGCAGCAGAACCAGCCTGTTTGCAGCTGTTGATTTCTGAACCAGTGAATGGATCTCTGAGAACTGGTCATCAGTTTGGGTTGGAAATGTTCAAGGAGTTTTAGAAGAGTAAATGTTCTTAATCAGTAAGTCTGTCTGTCTTTATCAGTTAGATTCATTTCACTTTATTTAAAAATTACAAAGTCACCACTGAAGTCATCTCAAAGTGCTCAACATAAAACAACAATACAGCTCAAATCAGGACCCGATTTGAAGCGAGTTATTTACAGTTTGATTCAGTTGTAATACATAGACAATCAGTATAATCTTTAAATGCCAACTAGTACAAAGTTACCAGGTTGTGTAAGGAAAGCAGCAGATCACATCATTATTTTCTCCAACCCAATCCTCCATCCTCAGCATTACAGACTGATGTGACCAGTGCTTGAAGTGGACAACAAGAAGTGGTGGTACTCTCTTTAATGGAGGTCGGAACATGAAATGTTGAGATTCCTGAGTGTAAATATAGCTCAGTAAAAAGACGTCACGTTCCCCTCTCTCTATGCATCATAATGCAAATTGAAAGGGATGGAGCTCAGCTCAAATCTCATATATAATCAAATTAAATTAAATGTTGTCTACGTACATAAAATGATTACAAAATTAATTTCCATTGCTTTATTAATTATCAAAAAAGCCAAACAGAAAATGAAACCTTCAATCTCTCATCATTTGTTTAAGCTAATAAACACGGCAACAGCAGCTAGAACGACGCATGCGCGGTTGACCGGTTGTCACAGAAACCACTGTTCGCTTGGTCAGTCTGCGCCTGCGCATTGTGAAGAGCGGCAGACGAGAACATAGACATATGTATGCACAGATGCCTCTTTACGCCCTCGATAATGGTTCCAGCGCTTAATGAGGCGTCTACGTTTGTATATCTATGCCGGTTAAACCCAAACACGGAGGTGTTGTGGACGTGAGCACACTGACCACTACCAGGGGTGTCCAACTCATTATGGCTCAGGGGCCACATGCAGACAAATTAGATGTCAAGTGGGCCGGACCAGTACAATCCTAAAATAATTACCTATAAATAACAAGTGCATGTTTTTCCCCATGTTTTCATGCAAGAAAAATTACAAGTACATTAGAAAATCGTCACATTTATTCAAAAACTCTTTTACAAAACACAAGATAAACAAATATTTCTTAAGACAATTGTGCTGAAGTACACAAAACTTTATTGTCTTAAAATATTAATACTAAAAGATTTCCAACATGTAGAAACACCCTGGATGAGAGAATCATTTTTTGCAGTGTTCAGACTGACCCACGGTCTGGTCTGGAGACTTCTGCCTCGTTTTCAATGAGGGTCTCTATTGTTTATAGACCAGTGTGGGTTTGGTACTGGTTTATCTTTTCAAATAGGGTTAGGGTCTGGGTTTGAGGAACTCAGTGTTTCATCTAAAACTGTATAAAAGCAGCTTAATCCAGGTGATGCTGACTGGACTCCATCAGTTTCACCATGGTTTCATTTAGACCAGGTCTGAGGGAAAACCCAGATCTGGATCCAAACCCACTCAGGTCTTTGTTCCTCAGTGTCAGGACGGTACTGATCTGTGCGCCCAGCTGACGTCCAGGTCTCTAGTTAAAATGATCAGCTTCAGCTCAGCGATGTTGTAGCTGGCGTGCGTGTCGAGTGTAGAGCCAGAAACGAACCAAACGCGCGGACCAGGACGCACAGAGCGCAAACGCTCCAGTTTGGGCACTGATCTCTGTGCGTAATGCGATCAGAAGCCCTGGCCTCACGCTGTGACTAGATGTGGAGGAATCATCACTGGCCAAGTTGACAGGCGCAGCGCGAGGAGGACGGCAAGTTCAGTGGCGCGCTGCATCCAACAAACGCGCTTTGGATGCGACGCGCCGTTTCCACTGGCTGGAATAAACCTATAAGGCTAGAGACGTGCAGTTTCACCGCCGATCCTTTTCGGGTTTTGTGGTGAAAGGACAGAGCGGAGGGATGAGTTTTACGGCGACCACGTAGACAGGTGAAGCGAGTGGGGCGGGCTGGATCCTCCGAAGGAGGACCTTGGCACGGGCTGCGTGCGTCAAAGGTCTGATTTGAGCGTCTGGATAGCAGGAAATTATGCTGACAAGAGCTCAGCCTTGCTTCAAACGCAAGTTGTGTTAATTGCGTTATTTTTTAACGTGCATCATAATTAACGCATTAAAGTCCCAGCCCTAATTTTTTTTATTTTCAAAACTCATCCAGCGGGCCATATGAATGACACCCCTGATTTAAACGTACGCTCACTACTGAGCGTTCCGGGACGCTACGAGTACGTTCTCAGCATCCCGAGAAGTGGCAGAACGCTAAAGAGCTATTTTTAGAAGTGCCGGTACTGCGTACCGCCGCGTACCGGCCCACTTCAACCACTGGATGTGACATCAGAACAAAATCCTCCCTTTCAGCAGGATAAACCTCCAGCAGAATCATAATGGATGATTGGTCTTCTGCCTGAAGGCACTAGGGTCTGAGAGGACAGGTAAAAGACTCAGACAAACAGGAAGTTTGAACCAGTAGTCATGTCCATTGAAGACGGACAGAGGCAGCAATAAGAGTAAATACAAACCTGGAGAGTAGAGAGAGAAAATGGCCTGCAGGTGGACTCTGGACCAGCTGGTAATGGGCATAGATTTGTCATGGACAGAGGTGATGTGTCCCCACCAATAACGCAATAGGGTGCAGAGATAGCTCTGCATCCCCACTAATAATACGTGCAGCCCAGTGGACTGAGGTGCTGTCCTGCTGTGCACTGACCTGCGTCCAGGGGAAGGAGGCGTGTCTTGATCGACCGACGCAAGCCCCATGCTGAGCCGCTCACGCCAACGACATCTACACCAGGTCTGGATGTGGACCGGGCTGGACTGGCCGTCGGGCATTTTCCCGGTGGGGTAACTTCGGTCCCCCAGATCTAAGTGGCTCTTTTATTAGTCTCTTCCTGTTTCGGTACACGCTCAAACCACCCCATCCCGTTCTGTCCCATCCTGGTCCCTACCAATATCATGAGCAAATCTACGCCATTGCAGCTGGTACAGCTTGTACAACTCTACACTTGTACTTTGAAACACCTTCTTCCTGATCATGTCTGCCTCTATGTTCTGAGTATTTGTCCTGTGTTTTATAACGTTGTTGTATTTTTGCTAGATTTTTCCATCCAGTGTTAGCCTTGTTTGCACATCTCTGTGTAGCACAGTGCATTAGGAGTCCTCTTAAGAACCACCAGAGACAGAGCTGAGACTTGACCTCTGACCCCCCTCAGAGGAGAATCGTCATATTGAGGAGACCAAAGTCTGTTTGCTGAAGATATGCCGGTGTGGTAAAATGAGAATTTTTCCTCAGAAAGCCACCACTTTGTGTTTGACTGCTTGTCTTTTATTTTTAGAATGTTCTCTGTCTCAGTGTATTCTGGGTCTTTTCTGCCTTCTAACAGGAGAAGCTGTATAAGTTATGTAAGATCTGCCTGCTTAGCAACAACCTTTAGACCAAGCAAAGGCGATATGGAAATAAACACCTCCAAACTCCTTGTGGCTCCTGCGTTTTGTTTTGCATCACAAAGGTTCATTTAACTGCAGTGAAACCACTGTGGACAGAAATGATTATCCTATGCCACATTCTCCAAGGGAGACCTGATTTTATTATGTTGACTTTTAGAGAGTGGAAGGCCCAGTGGAATCAAAGCCCACCGTCAAATGTTCAGCCAGGCCACCATCAGCCAGTTTCGCATGACCTTCTCTGTCACGGAGTATATTCCCAGCTTTCATCTCCCTGTGGATTTTCCTCATAAAATGCTGATAGCACACACTCTTCAAGGTTGGTTTGAGGATGCAGACTATGTCATCCTCACTGAGCTGTGCAGCAAAAACACACATACATTTTTCCAGTGATTAGGACGCCCTTCATGGAATAAGAAGCAATTGGTGCAAATTGATTTGTTTCGCAGCAACAGGTTCTATTATTAAAGATCTGTCATCATGTTTCAGAAGCTCTAAAACATGTAGAAGCAGGAGTTGTGTTTAGAAACCTTTTAAAGTCTGAAGTAGTCGGCCAAGCTGAAGCTTTAGAGCCAATGTTTTTTCAAAGTGCTGTCTTCAGTGTGCACTGAATTATTCCAACGTACAGTAAAGGTTACGATGAAGTTTTATTTGTTCTCACAGTCCACCCCTCAGTGTCACTCAGTGTCTCCAGCACATAAACCTTTGTCCAATTTAAAGCCACCCAGTTCTGCAGTAAGTCAGCTCTTTAACAAACCAGACAGCCAGTTGCCCAGAGAACAGGCCAACCAGTCCAACAGTGGCAAACAAGTGTGAGAAGGTTTATGAATCCAGCATCCCCCAGCTGATGGCTGGCAGCTGAGGACGTGAGTCACTCACACCAGAGTGGCAGGGCAGGCAGAGATGCATGGAAGAAGGGGAAATTCCCATTAAAGGATGGCCAAGGAACCCAGGCCCTGCCAAGCACGCCGGCAGAATGTGCACTTCATTAGTGGGAAAGTGCCGGAGAGAACCGTTCCAGGCAAAGTTCCGTGTGGTTCGGGAAAAGCTCATAAAAGTGCAAGCCAAGAAACCATTCTAATACATTTGAACCAGGAGTAAGGCAGCAGGACAGCAGAGGTCTCATCAAAATGAACAAAAAGGCATTAAATTATTACAGTGTGCAGCATTGTTTGGGCATGTGACATCATCCCTGAGAATCACCAGAGATTGGGTTTGAGGGATGTGTATCAGAAGATTTATAATTCTAGCATGGTAACATCGATATGAGGTGCTCATAGGTCCTTCTCTAAAGATCCAGCTTTAGTTTAATTCAAGGCTTTGTTACCGTGTTTCTTAGCTTTCAGCTCTAGACTGCACATCAGGAAACACAGAGCTGTAGGTTCCAGCCCAGCAGCCACCCAGCTGTCTGACCCGGGGACGCTCACATAAAACACAACCTGTTTTCATTGCGTTTTCGCATATGGCTACACTTACACCACACATCGGTCCTCTGACTTTATGTTAAGAGAGTTTCTGATGCAACACCACCAAGATCACTTGTGCAAGTGAGAATCATAAAGAGGAAAAAAATACAGCAAGGATACGAACTGGGAACTGAATATTTATGGAAATCCAAAGGACCTCAAATGAAAAGGGTTTGCAAATATCTAAAGGTTAGATGCAGAATCTGTATCCTCTGATCCGAGAAGGACTACACACTAACTCATCCAGAGGGATCTGAAAGAATTGCTATTTTGTCCCCATTCAAGCTGTGCTCACAAAAAGACAGGATGCCTAAATATTTATAGGCAGGATCTGACTCCTCACCAGAGAGAAAAACAAATGGATACTGAAAATATAGGATGTAAAAGTTCACAATAAAATACCCGTTTGAGTGATGTAGAAAAAATTAAACAAAATTCACATTTTAGGTTTTGAAATGAGAAGTTTAAAAATTATGAAGAGATGTTTTCTGGAATGGTTATAATAAGTAGTATCTCACCTGCAGTAGATAGCTGTTTAATGACTTCAGTTTGGAGAGATCGGAAGAAGTTCTCTAAGAGGTCAGAGAGTCAGACTGGAACCTAAATGAATTTCTGCCAACTTCAAACTATTCAAGAATCAAAGCTTTAATTGAAATCCTGTTTCACAAAGAACACTTTGAGATTTGAGTTGTTTCAAAATGTCAGAAATCCACCTGGACACTGGTTCAGGTCTAACTCGGTTTCAGTTAAAGTTAATTGAGTCTTTAGTGAGAACTTCTTGTTGGGATTCAGAGATTTCAGGGGTGTTTTCAGAGCTGCAGTGTTTAGTCTGTTTCATTTGAAACCTGGTCCATTTTCCCACTTGCAGGTGTGAACAGAAACCTCACAAAAGAACCGTACTGAGACCCATTGGAGGAGCTGTAATAGAACATGTGGAGTTTGAGCCAAACACCCTCCCGTAGCCAGGTTTGTGTTGCATTCTGGGATGCAACAGAGGCACACACTTGATCTCCTTCTCACATAGCTCAAGTAGCTCTTAGCTAGCCAAACTTAACTGAGGGCACACATGAATGATCAACAAAGTCTGTTAGCTCACTGATATTTGTGCAGATGACTAGATTTATCAGCTCGTAAAAACACTGAAGATTTTAAAAAGTTCATAAACATTATCTGGGATTCAATGGCATAGCTAAAGGGTGGCCATCTTGCTGCAGTCAGCTGACGTTCTGCTCTTTATGGTAGCAGATGGAAGGTGAGCGATCAACTTAACTAAAAATACTCTTAACTTGATGAAATATTAACAAATTTACAAACGGTTTGCTTTCTTACAGACTTTATTATGTATAGGCTTGAGATGGGACACTTGCACAGTTTATGAGTTTACTGGCCATCACCGATATATTTCACAACCACGTCTCTGACATTTATAACAAAGCAAACCATTTAAAAATTGGATAAAAATTGAGCAAGTTTGAGGTATTTAATAGTACATGCACCATTGACAGCAATGTTACGGAAGGGGGCAGCTGTCTGTAGTAAGATGGCCACAGTGTTGCTACATCGCAGTCTATTGGTGAACAGTGCGAGTAAGCTATCTAGCTATTATAAATGATATCTATGTTTAAGACTAGCTCAAGATCAGAACATAGCATCTTCTTCCTGTATTTACATCTGGAAAAACAATCTGACCAATCAGGAGACTGAAGGCTCTCAGCTGGTTTATAGTGACTCATTGTATTTTGTTTGCAGTTTCACTATGTGGAAAGAAACTGAATCACCAGAAAAAGCTTCAAATTTGCACATTTATGTACAGATTCTGACCACAGGGACCAAACTATGAGTGTGAAAATGTCAAATGAGTCTTCTCTCCCGGTTTTCTTCTTCCTTCTCTCTTCCTCATTTGTCTTTCCTCCATTTCTTCTGTCCTTCATATGTCTCCAGTCTGCTCATCAGCTGTGGCATTATGAGCAATACACACTTATTGATGCTCTATTGAGAAACTTTGGTGACTGTCTCAGCCAGATCACTACTTTGTATTTTTCTTGCAAAAGTTTGACCTTCAGTGTCCACTTAGTGAGATGAGAGTCAGCTGCTCCAAATCATGGTTCTTGATCATAAAATGATGGAACAGTCCCTCCAGGTTGGGAGCGAGCTTTGTATCAAGCAGGGGAGTGTACGTATATAGGATGGAGTGAGAGATGGACTGATGCATTGGGGTTTTGTCTTCAGTAATAAGGACAATAATTAGATATTGACCCAAATAACAAGATCCTGGATAAAGTTTCTGAAGCTTTCTTTGTAGTGGCTGGGCTCAGCCTTAGATGTACGATGAGAAGTTCTTTCACCCAGAGGGTGCTCAGAGTAGAGCCAGTGCTCCTCCTCATTAAAAAGTTAGCTGAGTATAGGTTCAGGTATCTGATTACCTTCCTTTGGATGTATTCCAGCACATCCCACTGGGAAGGGACTGGGCCCAGAACTGACTGGATGGATTATATGTCCTCTCAGGTCTGGAAAGACCTTAGGATCCCCCAGGAGGAGCTGGAGAGTGTCGCTGTGGAAAAGGATGCCTGAGCTTCCCTCCTGGACCTGTTAAGTGATGGAAAACGGATGGAAAAGTTTACTAGTGAACGTACCTCTCTACAGCAGAAAATCCTTGGATGTGACCTGCAATGGATTCTAAGTGGAAACTTATCACCTGATAATCTGTGAGGCTCTCTTCTGAAGAGGTGGATTGATTTGTTCTCATGTCCTGATGGGGAGCAAAGCTCACCTGGCCCTGCTTTGCCTGTTCTCATCTCCCAAAACTCACCTGCTCCTCTCCAAGTCCTCCACACTCCTTTGGTTGTCTCCTAGAATCCTCCGATCTCACGTTCTCCCTCAGAGAAATCAACCTGTCATAACAAAACTCAGAGACACAGACTTGCTCTCCTAATCTACAAAACCCTCAGAATTTGAAACCTTAGTATAACTTGATCTGAGCCACTGAATTGACAAACAGTTCATAGTCCAGTCTGTAATGTTTGATTATGAAGATATCTACCCACGATTGGTCTAAAAATGCTAATTATGCTTCTCTTCTGGTTGTAATTATTTTCCATTTCTTTGTGTTTCTCAGATGACCAACAAGACAAAGTCCAGATAATCCCACTGACGGTGAAATCCATCTGAGGTCTAGTATTGTTCACTGCATCATGAGGAAAAACCAACTGATTCTTGATAAAACCCTGTTCTAAATGATGAAAAGCTCTAGTTTCAGTTGTAACAGTACATTATTTGTGTATCTGTGTACCACTGTGGCTGCTGAAAGGTGTCCTATAGCCGGAGTAAAGGAGATGTGTGAATGTTGACTGTGAATCCAGTGAGGATCAGCTGATCTCCAGCTGCACAGGTTCAAACATGGAGTTCCTGCTGGTTATTGAGGCACTGGTCTGCAGTCAGCTCTGTAATGAGCAGCATTTGTCTCTGCTTCCTCCCTGCGGTCACTTTGACAGCATCTGTTGACTGCTGCACCCCCTCCCTATTCCATAGCACTCCACCACTCCCAAGTCCCAGATATACTGAGCAGCTAAATAAAAACACACAAATTAGCCATGAGGACTACAGTAAACATTTCCAGCTTCACAGTTCAGACCAGCTGGAGTTTGAAAAAAAACTTTATGTTCTTCACTAGAAAGTACTCCTCAACCTCTGCTTCTGCTGAGCAGCTTTCCTTTATAGCTCACAGAATATGAAAGATAAACACAGACAAGAATGTAATTATACAGGAAACCCTATTAATGACATCACATTTGTCCCAACACGTTTTAAACTTCCAATAACTGACCTCACATCCTCTGGATTCTGAGAAAATTTGTGTTTAAAATCAAGACTGGAAGTTCTGACCCACCAGTGAGCCCAGAATTCACTTTTTTTTCTCACCAAACTAAAACATGTCACTTTGTTCACCAGTTCTAATGCCTTCTGTTTGGTGCTGAGCAGGGTTTAACCACTGCCTGCTGCTAGTTAAAACTGAACTATAAAACTATCAAATTAAAGTTTTTCATACTTTATTGAACCAGAATAACCATAAAATCAACTCAAAACTTAAAGAGATACAAACTTTATATATATATAAAAGAACACAATCTTTAACTTTTTTCTTTTTATGCTGCAGGTGTGTATTTATGACACCAAGTTTAAAGCATCTATTGCCATTGAGGGATCATTCAGTATTATCAGGTACCTGGGGAGAAGCAACCACTTTCCCTCTTTAAACTGGTAATACATTTACCATGAGCATTAACACAGATTTATAAATCTAAAAAGTTTAAATAATTGTGAATATGGAACATTTTATGGTGTTTTTAACGATTCCCAGAGCTGCAGATCCAGGTTCTGGGCCCCTAGAGCCTGGAGCGAGGCCTCCATGAACATCCCGAGGTCTGCGTTTCCCTTCCTGCTCTGCTTCTTGAGACTTGGTAGACTGGCTCCACATGTGTAATGAATACATTTCATTTATAGCCAGTTCTCACTTATGCCATCAAATCTGAAACATATTGCCAAAAGTATTACCTTTATATTTTATATAGCGCTCTTTGCAAAGATTTAAAAACTCATAAAGAAAAAGATAAGATGATTGCTGGAGTAGATTTAAAGATTGTCCGTTCAGATGAACCAGAGAAGATTAACACAGCTCCCACTTCATGCTGGGTAGTAAATGAATTCTTGTGAAGTATTTTAATTTCATGCCCAAATGGCAAGGACGTGTGATGAGAGCACTCAGAGTGTTAAGCTGGATATTCAGAGTCCTACACCAGCCCTCTCGTAGGTGTTTAATAATGAAGTCGTGGTTCATCCAGTCCAGCACTTCGGCCAAGATTATGTGCTTCACAGACCAACCCCAGGGCCCTTTAACTTTCATAAAACATAATCCTGGAACACACTTACCCCATCTATCACTCTGACACACGCTGCACAAGCGAAGTCGCTTTTTTCCCTCCCAGTGACAGGTAAAATTCAGGACTTTTAGCAAATGTTTCATCTACAGAAATACAATCACACACAGGTTTTTTTTTTTTAATTTTCACCTCTCTTATTCAGGACAACGTGGTGTGAATCTTAAAAATGCAGCAGCTACAGCTAGCCAAAACTGAACTTCTGCAGACGTGAGAAATATGTGATTTGTGAACAGATTTAACACTACATCACACCTCCCTCTGCAAGCCCCTCAACGTCCAATTAAAGCATTCAAACACCGGTGACAAAAAACTATTTCCATCCAAAGGTGTAAGGAGAGAACGTGGTTCTCTGTGGGTATTAGGAGTTCTTTTACCAGAACCTGGGCACCAATCTGAAATCTATATAAAGGCATGGTTTGCCTGCATTTTTTTCTACTCATTTATACTCCCACAAGTCACAGCAGCACAGAACACTCACACGGTCCCGCCACAGAAGGACGTTTTTCCACCAGCTTCAAACAAATACTCAAGTTGTGACTCGGCTTCCCCTCATTTTTACAACAAGGCATCAGTGTTGGTGTAAAACAGGTCACTGGGACCTCCCCAGGACCAGTTTGGTGGAGTAGTGCGACCTGCCAACATCCACAGTCACACAGGACACCCCCCCCCCTTCCTCCCCCCTCTACCCACCCAATAACTGGACCAATAACTCCACTCTCACCCATATGTCGTAAACAGCTTTAAACCCTATTAAACAGCACAAATACATTTCAGAAACTAAGTAGACATTTATAAAACAATATTTCCTGTCTGTGAGTTGACTTGATGACTGTGTTGACTGTGGACGCAGAAGCTTATAATGTATTCCTGGTGGTGGTCAGACTTTTCCCCGGCTACGAGTTGTGAACATGCATCCTATAAATGTATCAGTAAAAGAAGGTGATTTACTGGACTGGAAGGGAAGTGATTACGAGTGACTGATGAGAGAGCAAAAGCAACCTCCCCAAAGACTGCACCTGTGTGCATTAACATTTACTTAATGTGTGTGTGAGTTAGCATGAGTGTGTGCCGACGTAATAATGCCTGAAAGCGTTTTTTTTTTTTTTTGTGTGTGCAATCACGTGTATCCATGTGTGTTCACTCACTAAATGCAACCATACAGGCATCCGAGCTATTAATGCAAACCACAGCGGAGCAGAAACTCCATCAATAACACGAGAGTCCATTATAAAACAGAAAGATGTTGTTTTAGTTCAAAGAGTGGGAGCAGGAATGAGAGGGAGAGAAGCGACCAGGCTGGACTCAAGCCAGAAGGAATTCTTTTCTTTTAGCTTTGGGGAAAATGATCATTTGTTCTTTGTGATGGAACTGAGCGACTCAAAGGCAAAAAAATAAAAGATAACGCTGTAGAAATATTGCTCCTTGTGGGTAAATGTAATTAGAAAGGCCTTGGTTCTGATGAGAGTCTACAAGAAGTGCCTGTGTTTCGATGGTCCCTCACAGCCAAAGGTCCTATTGTAACATTGTCAAGATCTGCTCCCATTTTTCGAGGGGAAAGCCATTTCCTGACTCTCTTTGTAATGCACATATGTCTGGCACGTCACAAAGGGAGGAAAAAAGGCAGGGGAATAAAGAAATTACATGAAATCACACACAGTGACTGTTTTTGTTGTTGCTGCTGATGTGGGAAAATGACTGCTGCATTATTCCTTCTCTCTCCAACAACATCACCGAGCTGTTTTCAGTGAGGTCTCGTTTCACCAGAATCTTGACCTGTAGTCTGCATGAACAGCTTCTCACAAACATTCCTCCATTCCACCCTTTTCACCGACCCATCTCTCCCTCCATCTGCTTCTTCAAACATCCACCCCTCCCCTCTTTTTCCTCCATTCCTTCATCTTCCTATCCATTAGTCTCTTTTCTTTATGTGTCCACCCAAGCTCTGTTAAATCTCTCCATGCTTTAATCACTCGGTCCCCGCTCTGTTTCTGACTTTCCATCTCACCTCAGAGCGATGGAGTATTCACTGGGCCCTTTTAAAAACGTCACTCCTGACAGACTGGATGACACACTGTTGATTTATCCTTCCAGTGTGCTGAAGTAACTTTGTTAGCATCTCTCACCAGCCGATTAACGAGACTCAAGTGTTGCCAGGAAACAGGTGCTGGGAGAGTTTTACTGTCCATCACCTCACCAGAAGCAGCTGATCAGCAGAAGCTAGTAGAGACTGATTACATCTGGGGATTCAGACATGTGCATCACGATGGCAGAAAGGAAAGTTCAGGCTCTAAATGTATTCTCTAGGAGTAAATGAAACGCTGTCCTGACTGTTTGTGGGAGAGCCAACGTTAATCCTATTTTATAAAGGTTTAACCTTTTGGACCCTGAAATATGAAGACAATTGATATGAAAATAAAATGTAGTTTTTAACTGAACTATTTATTGGGTAATCTTAATATAACAACTATATAATCATCTGTTTTATTTTGTTATAGCATTATCAGGCTATCAATCAATTAAAATGTTTTAATCAAGATTAATTGCAAATTAATCACAGGTTCTAAATGTACCGTAACAGGATGTTTCTAATGTTCCTATAAGCATGAGAGCAGACAAATACACTTCATTAAATCTATGTATAATATTATATTACTGAAATTATCTAAAAACAATGACACATAATTTGTCCTAAAAAGGTACTACATGCTCAACAAATATGCCAAATACTTTTAAAATGTCTTTGGAAATGTTCTAGTTTCTCTTTTACTAAACTATCTAGTGGAAAGGACCAATTCTACTTCAGTTTACTAAAGAAACTGAGTGTCAAAAGTACAGAGGACAGAGAGAGAGAGAGAGAGAGAGAGAGCGAGAGAACATTGAAATTAAAACAAATGCAAAATGCTTGCATTTAAATGCATAAACTCTGTAAGAAGTGTAACAAGAACCATGATCAAAAGAAATGTTACAACTTCTGCTAGTGGCTCATTAAAGTCACCATGGTAACCACACACCTGTGTCTCTCACTCTATGATTGCAACATGCAGAAACAGTGAGTCAGTGTGCGAAAACTAGAAGTTATTCCAGTCTGATCTGTAAAACGTAGAACTATCAGATGGTCACACAGGTGAATTTTCATGTCTCCACTAGTTTTTGTGGGAGGTATAAAAGTAACAACAATGTTCTCTGGACTTTTGAAGAAAATCCTAAACCCTATTGGAGTGGGAGACTCAGAGAGTGAAAGAAGACTAAAAATACCTATATTCTGATATATAAACTGTACATGAAGTATAAAGATTGTCAGATCAAACTTGGTAAAACAGGGAACAATCATATCAATCAAACTGCTAGAAGCTTCAAACGTTCACCCATTTCTCAAAATCCCTTTGTTGTGTATGTAGAGAATTGTTTATTAATAATAATAATAATAATAATAATAATAATAATAATAATGCATCAGTTTTATATAGCGCTTTTCTAGGTCACTCAAAGACGCTTTACAGAGTTGCATTATTCATTCACACAGTCATTCTCACCGGTGGTGGTAAACTACGACTAACGTCTGTAGCCACAGCTGCCCTGGGGCAGACTGACAGAAGCGAGGCTGCCATTCTGCGCCATCGGCCCTTCTGACCACCACCAACATTCACACACAGTCACACTCACATTCACACAGGCAAGTTGGGTGAAGTGTCTTGCCCAAGGACACAACGACAATCTAACCCAGCCAGAGCTGGTTTTATATAGTTGTTTTTTATAGATAAAGGTGTTGTTTTACATTACCATTACCAAAAATCAGAGCAGACTAATCACAGCTGAGCAGCACATTTTGATTTGTTGTTTTTGTGTTGTTGTTGTTGTTGTTGTTTTTCCCTAAAGCTTCAGGAGCAGAAGTATCAAAGATTATAACAGAAACAAAAGATTGCCAGCATTAATATGTTCACTAGAAAAAAAACTAAGTCGAATTCAGTACCATCAAAATTAATTATGCTGTGCAGAAACTGGATTTATGGTCATTTTTAATGGACATGAGCCTGAACGCTAAGGCGCCGATCAGAGTGAAAAAGGCAAAATGATCATGATGCAATGGGCAGTGGGCAACAAGGCATGAGGCGCCTTTTAAAATGCACCACAACCCTCACACCAGCAGAACAGCCCAATCCAGAAAATCCCCACCCAGCAACAAATACGTCATGCCTGACACAGCTGGGCCATGAACGGAGAACCTGCTCAGAGAAAATACCTTCTTCATGACAATAACTAAGCTAAAACATGGTGACCACACAGCAGAGAGGGCATCTGGGCACAAGCAGCTTGATTTGTTCCTCTTTGACTGCATCACCTGGCATTTTAAAACACCATCACTGAGAGTCATGGAGCTTCACTAACTCTCTTTACATTCAAGGTTTTACTCAAGTGTTGTTCACAGTTTGATCTAAACTGTTTCCTGACACAAAGTAACATGTGAGTGTTAAAGTGACTCAAAGCAGCTAAACTTTACGAACACTGATGTTGAGCTTCTTGTTAGGAAAGCAGCCTGTTAGTCAAGTCTGAAAATGATTTGACAAAAAACAGATATCTGATCAGGCTTTTTCTAAATAAGGTTTTTTATGATTCTCAGCAGATGCCTTCCTTTAATCTTCTCTTCAATTTTTCATTCTGCTTGCCATCAGAGCAGACAACAAATAACTACAGATGTCATTTCCATGGCAGGGAGCTCCACAGAAGCGTCTGGCCCGCTCAGACGGTTGGAGGAAGCTATTTGCTGACAAATGGGATTTGGTGATGGGCTTGAGCAGCATTTACTGGTGGGTTTTATTGGCTGAAGGAGCACAATATCATGGCGGTTTTCTGCTCCATGCCTCTCCGGCAGAGTGGAGAACGTTGTGGGGAGCAGCAGGAATTTGGTGCTGTTAAACAGAGGCAGGGGACCAGTGATGAGAGTGGCACTGGACGGCAGATGGAGAACAGATCCTGCAGGAGGTCAGAAGTCCGTCCAGTCTGTTCTTGTTCATTTAATGCAAAGTTTAGGTAATGTTTTTTTGAATTCCCTTAAAAAAGGAAAATAAAACTGTGGAGTTTTTTTCATACATATATCCAAGCCTGCTTTAACTATTTACCTAATCTCTCAAACTGGTGATCTACTCACGACTGAATAATTTCTGCAGACAGACAAGACCTAGGCAGCAGCATGGCAATTTACAAGTGATCCAATAGGGGGCAGTCTTGTACAACAAAGTAGGCAGCATGTAGCTCTCACTGCAGAAAACAGTGTGGAGAAGGAAATGTGTGTTGATGTTTTTCCAAGTGTCATACTTTAAAAAAAAAAAAAAAGGTTTTTACAAAACCATCTTGAAACTCTGTGTATTTCCTTACCTGTGTCCGGTTTGAACTTGTTACATAACATGTTTGAAAAGTCTATTTTAATTTGATTAAATAGCTTTTGGATCTGGATTCATTTCTGTTTTTTGTTCAGACAAACTCAGCAGATAAAGTCAGGATGGAACCAGACATAAGGCTCAGGTTTAAACCAACAGCTTTAGAGGATGGTTAATCAGATCTCAGAGTGTCACTGACCTCAAAAACTGTTTAGGAAAAAAGATTAACAGATTCTGTCTTTAATGTCTTCATTTGTTTAGCTTAAAATCAGCATATTCAAGTACAATTGTGTTGATTTACAACCTAAAATGAACATAAATAAATTTAACTTTAAACTGTTGAAATAAGTTTGAGACATCTATTTGCACCTGACAAGAAAATAGCCAGTTTTCCAATGAATTATGTAACATATTTAGTTATAATAATGTATATGCTTAAACAATTTCTAATATCATTTTAATTTTTATAGTTGAAACAAAGCTGATGGTTGAGATTTCTCACATGGTTTTTCCAAAATGACATGAAACAGATGAAAGAACTGGTTCAAAGAGTCAAGACCGTCTGGTCGTGTGAAATAAAATGTTGTCCTTTAATGGACAAAACGAACAAATCAAATAACAGAAATAGCAAAGATAAATTCTATTTCTTCAAACAAAATTATAAATGAAATAAAGATAACGTGACAACTTGATTATCTGCTTAGTTATCGACTTGGTTAAATCAATACTTTGTTGAACAAATATTTTCACAAAATGAAAGATAACTGTGTGACAAGAGTTTCACTCTCAAGCAAAATCCGCCCATGAAGTTAGAGAGACAGAACCCCCTTTTTCTAGAAATGCACTATTTCATGTGAAAGACTGTGATGTGGAGGAAAATGTGACTCTGGGGTCTTTGAGTGAAGAAAAACAGCCATCCAGAGAGCTGCTGCTGCTGCTGCTGTGGGAGAAGATGAGTGAGAGTAGGTGAGGAAGTGGGGGCTTTGAAACCACAGCAGGTAGAGACAGGTTTACCTCCCCCTGCTCCTATGGACCTGACATCCTGTCTGACAGCATGCACAGAAAACACTGACTACACACACACACACACACACACACACACTCCAGAAGAGGACAACAGCTCCGGCTTCTCGGACGAGGACTTGAATACAGGTAGGAATGAGAAACTGAGACAGGAAGTGTAAAAATCAGACAGGTTTGGGCTGATCAGAATAATTCTCTAACTTTATAGGACACTGAACAGGAGGGGAAGACCTTAAAACATGATCTCATTTAGCATTCAAATATATTATTAAATGCTTCTAGATGTATTTTAAGCAACAAATAATATAAAAATCATTTTCTGAATACCTTCACAGATCTGCTCCTCTTCCTCAGCCCTCCAGGCCTTCACTTTGTCTCAGACCAGTTCCTGTTAGACTCCTCTGTTATTGGAAGAGGAGTGTCGCCATTACAGGCCTGGCAGCTGCACTGAGCTGCAGCTCTGACACTCAGTAGGAGTCATATTATCATACAGGATGATGGCGGCTGTGAAAAGAGACTCAGGCTGGGGCCAAAGGGCAAGACATGAGCTCTGTGACACTGAGGCTCAACTCTATAGCTCAGGTTAGAGGAACAGGAAAATAAAAGCTGTGAAACAGAGGCCTGTCATTGGTGAGACGAGGATCTTCTAAAATAATGTCTGAGTCTTTGTTTAATTATCATAAAAACTAAAGACAATTTATGACACAATTCTGATTTTTATAGAGAGATCATAAGAATTAAAGAGACGACAAACGCAATCAGCAGCAGGTTACAAGATCTTGTTTTTGTCTAATTTTAACTTTAAGAAAAAAGAGAAATTTTCCACAAAAATTCTTTAGAAAATATTGATTCTGATTAGTGAGATTTGAATGTGTTTGTGTGCGAGCTGGCCTGGGTAAATCAATGTAACGTTCACATAAAGATGCGCCTTAAAATATTCACACAGTGTTTTTACTTCTTCCTGAACGAAAATCAAGGTAAATTCAATTGTGGAGTGGAGAGGAGAGGTTGATTTGAGTTTTCTTTTATTTTCATTCTAATCTGTCTCTAGCTGTTGGGCGTTTTGACAGTGAAGACGGAGGCCGGGTGATATGAAACCGAACCAAAACCACAAGCATGTTGTGTGCAGACGATGTTCTGCAGCTGTAAGAAGCCCAGAATTAGGCCGCAGCCTCATGATAGACTCTACTGATGAGACAATGACTCCGATAAGGGTTTAGCTCACGTTAAGGACTAAATCTGCTCTTTTGCGTTTGGGTGAGTCGATCATTTTTGTAAAAATAATTTTAAAAGCGCATTTCTTTTGTTTTATTTTAAATTATTGTAAATGTAAAGAATCAAATAAATTTATATTAAATGATATATGATAAATATACTGATCACTGGTGTCGGGTTGTGTGAGAAAATTATTCTTTTATGAGAAAATAAAGTTGAAAGAGTCGGTGGAGCCGTGAGGGATCAGGTGTTCCTCTGCGCGTCGATAGGGGGCGCTGCAGACTTGTTTTCTATCCGCGGCTCCGGTATAAACGCAGCGATCTGACAGAGCGGCTGTACTCTGGATTCCTGGATTCAATTTTAAAATCATATTTAAAATGATTAAAACCACAGAACAAAGGAACTGAAATTAAATGGGTCATTTTCCATTTTCATGATAATTCACCATGAAGATCTGAGCGTTTAAAATAATTCACACATACCGGATGAGTTTTAGAAATCTGACTCAATCTGAAGTTTAGTATCACTGGTAATTCATAGTTTTATTTAATGTGGTGATGGTGTTTTAATTGCGGCCTTTTGACAGCCTACAGCGGACAGTGCGGCGCAAAATATTAAAATAACCACAAACCAGCGATACTGTTTAAAAAAATCTGTATTTCAAGATATAAAAACAAATAATAAACGAATAAATAAAATGATGTAATAATCTATTTTTATATTATTTTCTGATTGTTGCTTATTTAGTTTTTTTGCACATCGCTGTTAATTTGATTTAAACTCTCACCTCTAATTTATCCATTTATTTTATTGAAAATATGTGAGATATTATGATTTATTTGTATTAATGTTTGATAAATATGGCCTTTTCCCTTTGAGTGTTTCACATAATTTAACAGAATATTTATCTGCGCAAACGGAAAAAGACACCAGCCCAGAGAAACAGAATAAACTGTGACATAAAATGATTTTTAAAGCATCAATCTCTGCTGTTTATTATTATTATTATTTATTCTTACCACAATGACATAACGCGACTTAATGATGCGGATTCCATTTAGAAAAAATGCTTCTATTACTTCAAGAAGAAAAAAAATCGTGTATGCTGTTCATCCAAAAGCACGTTTTGAGAAGCGTGGAGTTGGGAGGAAAGAGGCGCTCAGGGTTCCCCCATGTGCTTCCAGAGGACGGTGAGCCCCGGCTGTGTGCTGCGGGGTGAGAGGTGTCAGAGGGAGGCAGGTTGGACTGGACGCGCTGCTTACGGTCTGCAGCCTTAGTTGCTATCCAAACACAAATAAACAGAGGGGAACATTGGAGTTAATGATAGAGGAGGGGTGGGGGGTGGAGGCGTGTCGGGGGGCGGGCTGTGCGCTCCGGACTCCCGGAGCCCTAAAAAGTGAAGAACCGCACACTTCCAGCCCCAGCTCCGGACGGGACTCCCACGCTGCTGCTTGTCGCTCCTCCAAGCCTCTTCGCCTCTTTCCACAACTTTTCACAACTTGTCACATCTGCGTGAAGGTCCGAGGCATCAGCGCTTTGGCTGCATGGCTACGTGAAAGTTTCATGGACTTGGATCCTGGAGAGCTTTTAGCGGCGCTTTATTGGAGCTCGTCGCCTCTGTAGTTTGTGTGGATTACTGACACACCGCAGGACCCTTGGCAGCTGTTTACTGGGGTAAGATTGTGTTTGGCAGGGTTCACGTCGGTCCTCTGTGCAGCAGCATCACGCAGCTTTAGACTTTTAATCTAGTGAGAAAACTTACTGTTAGAGTGCGCTCTGAGCCAAACCGGTGTCAGCTTTTCATCAACTATAAAAACATCTAGATTGTTGCCTCGACCTGCACGAACGGGACATCACTGATCTGGGTCCCTAGTGCAAGGCTTCACTACAAACATTAGAAGTAAAGAAAGAAAGCGGCAGGGGTTGAGAGAACAAGACAGCAGAAAGAAGTCCAAAGGTGAGAGGAGCACCAGCTGAAGGCAAGCTGCGCTAATGGGCAAAGAACAACAAGTGCCCTCCTGGTGATTTATGCTGCACCTGTGCGAAATTATATTTAACTCCATCGCATGTGACAGGGAAAGCAAAGTCCAGCGAATTCAAAGATCCGTGCAACCAAACTAATGATCTGACTGAACAAGTAACCGGCAACCTCTCTGCTACCGTGCACGACCTGGACGCTTTATTCAAACCTTCTCCAAAACTTATTATTATTATTCAGTATAGGCAGGCTTGCGCTTTTTGTTCCTTATATTAATTAATATTTAACGTTATTTGTTTAAAACACACAGCCACGAAGAGAGAGAGAGAGAGAAGGTTTGGATCTGACGGTCCTGGAGTGACAGGACCTCTGGATTAGTGCCAGTCCCACACTGTCACCCCCCGGATCCTCCTGGTCCCGTTCTCAGAGGGAAAACATTACAATGCACACAAAAACGGAACCAGGCCAGTTCCCGTCCGCTCACCTCTTTTATCCTGTTACAGAGACAAACAGGTCGCTTTGGGTTTATTACAGGGACAATTACAGGGACATCGTTCGGTGAGAGGTCCATTAAATAAACATGGGCTGAGTTTATACTCAAATACATATTTTTAAACTGTTTACAAAATGAAACGTTCATCTAAAATCAGCCCTTTGAAATAAAATGTTTTTTGACAGAATTTTGACAGAATTAATTATTTTGATTCTCTTTTTTTCCTGGTTGGAGTTTGTTTTTAATATTAGATCTCTGCTGATAAAAACCCTCCTCCGTTATAAACGTGGAGCACTATAGTGAACAGTGAACTGAACGTCAGAGTCTGAGATTCGTTGCGTCATTGTGTGATCTGAAATAGCAGGATGTGTTAATCGGAGCCATATGAGCGCTTCTAACACCTCATGTCGTTACAATTTCGATGACTAATTATTTAAATGAAATTACACCGAGGCGCATCCGTTTAACGAGGCACGTTTTTATTAACTAGAGTTTTATTCTAGCGGCTGGCCCTGATCTGGGATGTTGTTAAATATAGGTCTAATTTCCTCCCTTATTTGGATTACGGGGGTTTTATTCGTTTATTTTTAAATCTGACATTTTTTAAAATTTGCATCTAACGTGTTTTATTGCACCACAATTACTCAAATTAAAACGAACTCTCCTCTTTCTCTCTGCCTTCCTCAGGGTTTCCAGCGCCTTTTCTGCAGAGGTCTGAGCCGAAATGAGCAAAGCCCTGCACGCTCCGATCCCCCTGCACCCAGCCCTGCAGCTCACCAACTACTCCTTCCTGCAGGCCGTCAACGCGTTCCCCGCCGACCAGCTGCAGGGGCTGTACGGCCTCAGCGCCGTTCAGACCATGCACATGAACCACTGGACTCTTGGCTATCCGCACATGCAGGGACTGAGGTCAACGATCACGGCGGCCGCCCAGGGTCTGGTGGACCCCAGAATCCCCTTCCCGGCGTTGCCTTTCACAGCAGCCGCACAGCTCTTCCATCCGAAACAAGCCGCCCTTACGCACGGGGTCCCCTCGCTGCACAAGGACAGGCCCAGGTTTGACTTTGCCAACCTGGCCCTCGCTGCAACACAGGAGGACCCGCCGAAAGCTGCGGATCTGGCAAAGCTGGCATCGGGACTCGGGGGGACCATCTCAGAGCTGAGCAAGCTGTCACCGGACAGAAAACCCACCCGGGGCAGGCTCCCGTCCAAGACTAAAAAGGAATTTATTTGCAAGTTTTGCGGCAGACATTTCACCAAGTCCTACAACCTCCTGATTCACGAGAGGACCCACACGGATGAGCGGCCTTACACCTGCGATATCTGCCACAAGGCCTTCAGAAGACAAGACCACCTCAGAGACCACAGGTAGGACACTTCCCTCCTCAGATCCTAGTTTATTTTAACCCGTGTGACCTTTTTAACAACAGCTCCAAAAATAAAGCCCTCATTTCACTTTAAATAAATACGTCTTTTCTGCATGAAGGCTGCTCTTTGATCAGTCTTGGAGGCATTTTTGTATTTTAATCTGACATGTGGAGTTTGTCGCACCTGTAAGAAACGAGCAGAGGTTGATGATGTGTTGTTTCTGTTTCACAGATACATCCACTCCAAGGAAAAACCTTTCAAATGTCAAGAATGTGGGAAAGGATTCTGTCAGTCTCGAACTCTAGCCGTTCATAAAACCTTACACATGCAGGTAAGCTCAGAACCCCCCAAACCCAAATAACCTTTATCTGCTCAATGCATGGGGACAAACACCGGTCTCAGACAAGATTGGCCTGTTATCTACTAAACGGAAATATAAAAAAATATTCATAAAAGTCGCTCTTATTGTGTAGTTGAATCTGATATTCTGATAGAGATTCTATAACTGAAGGGAATAATCCTTTGCTTGCTTTAAATCTAAACAGGAGTCTCCCCACAAATGCCCCACATGCGGAAGAACCTTTAATCAAAGAAGTAACCTGAAAACTCACCTTCTCACCCATACAGACATCAAGCCCTACAGCTGTGGCCGCTGCGGAAAGGTGTTTCGGCGCAACTGTGACCTGCGACGGCACAGTTTGACGCACAGCCCGCATCAGGACTACTAGCCCGGAACACACTTACACAATAAATCACAGAAACATTGGACAGAGCCCACTGAGACAAAGCAGCGACTTTTTGTCACCAAAGAGACTTTTCCTAACGAGTTTACTGCAGAACATTTTGCTGACGGAGGGGGGAGAGAGGGGGAGGAGAGGGGAAGCCACGTCCACCCTCCTCCTCACTAGTCTATCTGTAAATATAAAGACCATGTACAAAATGTTTTTTATTATTGTTGTTTGTGATTTTGAAAATGATGAAGTTGTGGGGGGAGGGGTCAAATGCCATGAGTTTAAAGTATGTTAAATTGTATTTTAGAAATAAATATTTCCATGACACATTTGAACTCGTCCTGTTTTCTTCTTATTGTTGATTTCATGATGTTCCAGCTGACATCTGGATAAAAACGTGTCTGACTTGTTTTATACAGGGTCAGCACGTTTTGTGCACCTGATGAAACGGAAGGGATTGTATCATTTTAAAATAACTGCACCATGTAACCATACCACACACCTTACTCTGCATGGACTCATGTTGTAATGCTCACAGTTATCATCCACGTCAGAGGCTGAGAAGTGTTATATTATCACATCTTATCATGACATTATTGACTCTCAGAACGGAAAAACCAGTCACCTTAAATCATTTTAACACAAATATAAAGAATATACTGAACTATTTCCTCACCACAGCTGATTTTTTAATTGAAGGTATATTCTTCCTCTTTTTCTAAAACTTATTTAGATTTTATTAGCTGTATATATTTGATCTTTGCTGTATTATTTTAGGTTATAATTCCAGAGAGGCGGCGCTTTGCATGCTGGAGGATTTGTGTATAGAGTTTGGATGTCATCCAGCTAAACTTTGACCGACCACTGATTAACCATCAGGGCCGCAGCCGGTAACAGGATGAGCTGATGGATCATTTTATTATGATTCTAGAGACACCGATCCCTCTGCGTCTCTGCGTTAAAGGTCCGCTTTTTTTAAAAGTTGAATTATTTCCCTGGTCTTCGCCTGACACTGGTAATTATTAGAAGTTATTTACCAGTAAATAGGCTGTAAACGTGTTCCGGGCCCAGTGATTTAAATAAGAACAGAAAACTTGAAGAGACGCTCATCGCTGCTGAGGATACGGACTGGAACCGGGTTGCTGCAATGATTTTTACCATTTTTTCTAAAGAAAAAACATTCAGAAAATTGAGTAATAATTATTAATATTACTATTATTATTATTATTATTATTATTGCTGTTTTATGTATATTATTATTTTTGCAAATAAGAGATCAGGTTAAAATGCGTTTTTTAAACGATCAATAAAGAAAGGAAAACACAATATTTGGATGTACTTCTTAAAATGGATTAATTTAAACAATACTACTACTAATACTAATACTAATAATAATAAATATAATAATAATACAAATAATAATAACAATATTAGGCTACTATGATAAATCTTATTGCTATAACAAACATCTAATTGATTACTCGACTGATATGAAAGCATACGATTTTGTCACAAGCGTTTTTCTATCAATAATTTCTGTGATTTTGTGAAACAATATAAGTAATTAATATTTATAAACACTTATTTTTTCCTATGTTCTTTCAACGATTTAGTGCTTTATTTGTGGCTGTGCACTCATTCAGCCTGTGGTGTGACAAGCGGCGCGTTTTTACCTCTAAAGTTTTGGTTCTGGTTAAGGAATCCTAAACATTTTCAACAAGAAATCTTCATTTTCTTATCGATGCTGACTGACTTTTACAGATAGAGCGTCATTGCATTGGTTTCAACGCCAAATTATAGTTTTAAAAATATATGTTCTTGCATAACAACAACAACAACAACAACAACAAGAATAATATTAATAATGACTTATTATTATGAATATAATCTTAAAAATGATGATGATGATGATGATGATGACCTATATGCCGTTTAATTCTAATAAGTCGCCTCTCCTACATACCAGTGTCCGAACAGCTTTCAGAATAGTAACAGAAGCCACATAGACTCACGCAGGCCCAGATGCTATAAGCTATAAGGAGTGAATGTGACCCGTGGCCGGTATGTATGTTGACTGTCTCCTTATCTAACTGACAGGTTGAAGGCTGCGCTGCCTGCAGGCCAATGGGCTCCGAGGCTCTGCCTTCATTTCTTTATATGACCCTGACTGTTCACTATTTGGGTTTCGTTAAAAAGTGAGAAAGAGATATGAAAGAGAGGAGTGGACGGTGGATGCGCATTCCCCAAAATGTTGGAAGTTCAATTTTGAAGATTTTATTGCTTTTCAAACGGTACAATGATTCTAATAAGTTTCTGAATCCAGTCCAGTACTGTCTATGATCAAAAACAGCACAGCACCCAGAACCGCAACACTTCCAAATTACTGGAACAAAGGTTTTCATGAAATTAATCTGACGCAGCTTGTCAGAGTGGATGTGAAGTCACAGACTGAACTTGAGGGCCTGTAAGATAATGCATTAGGCTACTTGATAGGAGCTTGTATTAATGTTTCCAGTGATCCTGAAAAAACACACACCCACTTTTCCTTCTTTTGTATTTCATTTCAACGTTCATTGTTCATGTCATATGACTAATGCACAAAAGGACCTACAGTATTTGTTCTGCAACAATATCCCTTTGACGGTCAAAGACTTCAGTCATGGTTCTTAGATATGATCAACAGAATAAATGCGTGGAATGTTTTATTATTATTATTATTACGGTATTATTATTATTATTATTATTGATTATTATTATTATTATTATTATTATTATTATTATTATTATTATTAATCACGGACACTTTCATTCGGTTCTTACAAATATGAATAGGATTTGCTTTACAATAATGATCAATTTATATTTTTGCTCATGCAGTAAATGTAGGAAATACCTATTTAGAAGTTCATTGTCTGAAATGCTCTCAGCAGCGATAAGCATCCACGGACACCATAAAGGACAGAGCAGCGAGAGCTCTAATCGCAACAGAACAATGTATAAACGTGGGCTGTTTACCATTTTGAATAAGATAAAAAAATATATCAGTCTATTAAATCTTATGAAATCCTTTGCTGCTGTAATTTAATTACAGAAAACAAATCATGAACGTCTTCTGCTTCGGGTCTGTGAACTGAGTTGTAAAAGACATTTTTCCTACGGACTCGAACGCAACAGTAGTCATACGGAAGCCGCGTTGGTGTTTGCTGATGACGTTGTGAGATGCGGCTAACGAGATAAAGACGTTTCTTTAAACATCAAATTCAAGAAACATCCACTGGATAGAAGAAGGATTCAAGTAAGAACTGTGTTTTCTATTTAACTTGCGGGAGTTCGACTTTAGGACGACTTTTCTGAGCGATAGCTTAGCTTCTATGTTAGGATACTGACTGTAGCCTAAATGGCAGCTAGCTAAAGCGAGCCTGTCTTTCTGTGTCTATTCTTCATTAAATTAAATTTGTCATTAGGCAGAACTGCAGGTTTAATCAGAGTCCTATTGATCTGCACACCGAGTCGCCAGTAGCTTTTCACGCCTTCTAGTTTGTGGCATTCATTAAGCCACTAGGATGATGGCTAACCACTATTAACTAAGTTTTACACAGTCCAGCCGCTAACAGTTATTCAGCTCTCAAAGTGACTTGAAACCTACGCGAACAACATTGTTTTTATCCTGTGTTTGGATAAATAGTAGTACTTATGTAATACATAGCACGAAATTATTGCGTTTAAAGGTGCATTCAGCTCACTTTTAGCACACGTTTTGAAGTGTAGCCGTGGATAAGGTTAAATAAAAAAGTGACAGCAGAAAAAACACAGGTGTTCCTAATATCTGTAATCATGACTCGCTATCTGTGAGCTAATTTTGACAGTAGTGCTGCTGTAGAAGTGAAATACCTGAAATTAGTTCAGTATTAATGTTTGTAAATATCAAATATTGCGTTTATGCTATAATCAGCCTCGTTATTGTGTCAAATACCAGCTCTTAGGCTTCATGACAATGTTAAAAGAATAAACAACATTGATTAATATAGTTGTGTTATGTTCAATTGTGTTCCTAACAGTGAAAATATGTTGGAGTCATATGTCACGCCGCTCCTGATGAGCTATGTGAACAAGTACATCAAGAACTTGAAGCCATCTGACCTGCAGCTTTCCCTTTGGGGAGGGGATGTGGTTCTCAGTAAGCTGGACCTGAAACTGGATGTACTGGAACAGGTACTCTATGTTAACTAGAACTTTTGGTTTGCTGAACTATTATCTTGGATGTAAGAGTGGTTTTAATAATTTGATCTTATCATGTTCTCTCTGGAGGATGTTGTTATCATTAATGATGTTTCAAATACTTTTTAAAATAAAAAGGTTTTCATATCTCCACACACATATGGTATAGTTAAACCATGCACATCATTTTTAATACTTGAAGGTTAAAGTTATTTAAATGAAAGCCCTAGCATTCTTTAAGTGCCAACATTTTAAAATAAATTAATAAATACCGTATTTGCCCAAATATAGGACGACCCTGATTATAAGACGACCCCCCCTTTTCAGGACTAATCTTCAGAAAAAAAAGACTAAATTCACTTTTTAAAGAAACAATTTTTATTGAAATTTTGAGAAAATTTAACTAATGCTACTAATAATTCCAGACTGCTTTAATATTTGCTTATTAACAGCGGTGCACACAACTAGTCCACCAGTCCACTGTACTGATCTCTCTGCCCGACACACCTTTGCTGACAGGAGCTTTCACGGTCAGATTGTGCAACTTCGCGATCATCAGACACTGATGAACTTCACATCCAGTTGTGGAGCTGTGATGGAGTTTTCATGTAGGGGAAGCTTGTTTACACACACACACTGCTGCGGCAAAATGCACAGACACACACACACACACACAGCTGCGCCATGAACGAACAGACACACAAACCGGCTGCTGTGCCATGATCGCGCACACACACAAACCCACTGTTGCGCCATCATCGCACGCACTCACAAACCCGCTGTTGCGCCATGATCGCGCGCACACACAAACCCGCTGTTGCGCCATGATCGCGCGCACACACAAACCCGCTGTTGCGCAATTATTGCGCAGACACACACACAAACCCGCTTTTGCGCCATGATCGTGCAGACACACACAAACCCACTGTTGCGCCATGATCGCGCGCACACACAAACCCGCTGTTGCGCCATGATCGCGCGCACACACAAACCCGCTGTTGCGCAATTATTGCGCAGACACACACGCAAACCCGCTGTATGTGTGAGGGAGTGTGTGTGTGTAGGTGTGTGTGTCGGGTGCATATAAAGAACGGTGAGACGGATGAGGTTCTAGGGAGAATGCGTGTGTGAATCGAGCGAACGACGCGAGCCCTCACCTGTACAGAGTCTGCTGCTGAAAGCACCTGCTGGGTCTGGACATTTTCTGGACATTTTAATCCTCAGTACTAGTAAACCTGTAACTTTGAACTAGGCCAGGCCCGGACCTCTGGAACCGCTCGCGGTCTGAGCTGCTTCCTGCCGCTTTGACCAAAAAGCCTGCGCCCTCCACCGGAAAAACTAGGGCGCGATAATAAGACGACCCCCCCTTTTTCAAATTATTTTCAATGAAAAAAACCTCGTCTTATATGCGGGCAAATACGGTACATAATTTATTACATAATAAATCAACAAATCAATAGTTAAAAAATAATAAACAATTGAATTTTAAAAGTATTTGACAGATAATTTGGGTATTTTAGCAAGGTTGGCTGCTACAAACTTAAGTCAGTAATTGATCCAAGCCATAGAGTTATCTGAACAGACATAACCCATATTATTACAGTAAGATTGTCTTGAATTGAGATGGTAGAATTCTAGTCATTTTGGTCAAATTTTGAGAATAATGATCCTCTACATCAGATCATGTGTAGTGTTAACACTCAGACTGTTTTGCCAATTACTATTAGCCACAATTACACTAAATGTTAGCTCAATATTTATAATGTTGACTGACTTAAAACAATTTTATGATGATGTGATTGTTTTCAATCTGTTGTAGATATACATGCAATGGTTATTTCCTGAAAGTTTAATTGATATCCATAAAATAGCTCATAAGATATTTTCGTAACAGTCTGGGTTGATTCAATACTTGTGAAGTTTAAATCTAAGATTATTCTCGGTTAGTTAACACTTGGAGTATTAACTGGGTATGGTTCTCAGCTATTGAAACCACACATTTTAGCTTAATATCTTTTAAAGGTCACAACCATAGCCATTTTTGTGTTTGCAAACTAAGGCCAATTGGTGTAGCAGCCTTCTTGAGTGGGGTTGATGTTTAGAGTTTCATTAAAATCTGTTCACTGATTAATGAGATATTTTGCTAAAGCTACAGAAAAATCAACAGACACATAAAAAACATTATTGCCTGCCTTTTTCCTTTTGGTGGTGGGTAATGATAAGTTAAGCAATGAAAAATAGATCCACACACAAACCAGTCAGGCTCCCAGTACTAAATGTCATGTTTTGGGCCACTGCCCTTTCTCAGACAATCAAGCTGTAAATAAGAGTCGCCATCTTTAAATAGTCAATTAATCATTTGACAAACACCTGTTGCAAAATGCACACACTACTCACAAAAAGTTAAAGATATTTGTCTTACTGGTGAAATTTATGGAAAATATAAAAAGTTCACGCTACAGATACTATATCATGAAAGTAAGATATTTAAGTAGAAGAATGCAATGGTGATTTCCTCATTTCAAACTATTTATTGAAACAAAAGTCAACAACAGTGGTGGAGATATCCCAGCAAAAAAATGTCAATGTCTCAATAACTGGTCATGTGACCTTGAGCATCAATTACAGCTTGACAATGACATCTCATGTTGTTCACAAGTTGACTTATCTGCTGAGTCATGGCATCCCACCATTCTTGAAGGGTCCTCAGGTCATTGAGGTTCTGGGATACAGAGTTATCAGCTTCTCTATGGTGACTCAACCAATTCCAAAGGTTTTTTAGGAGATTCAGGTCTGGAGAAAGTTCAGGTCACTTCCTCTGAGGTCCCCCAGTCTCCAGCAGCTGCTCCGTAATGATGCTATCTGAATGATCTGGAGCATTGTGGTGATGAAATGAGGCCTGTGTTGTTCATGCATTGGATCGATTACTGGATTAATTATGTTATCCAGGTAGTATGAACTTGTCTCAGAGACAAAAGTGTAGGACAGTACTGTATTAACTAGACACACCTGTAACGCCTCCTCCACCAAATGCTGGTTTGGAGACAACAGTAGCTGATGCATAGCGTCTCCTTGATGTCTCCAACATTGTTGGTGTCCATCATTTCTGCTCAGTGTGAATCAACTTTAATCAGTGACCAGCACTAAGGCCCACTGGTCCCTCATCCAGTGTAAATGCTCCCTGGCCAATAAAATACGCCTGTACCTGGTGGTGTGTTCAGGTACCCTGCAGGTTATCTAGCACTAAGACCACACTGATGTAAATGGTTTGCAGTGGTCTGATGTGACGCCTCCTTTTAATTGCACCTGGAGTTGTGTGGCATTCATCATCTGGTTCTACAGGTCACTGTTCACAATGAAGAGGTCATCAGTGTGGGATGTGGAAAAAGGATGTCCACTTCTATGTCTTTCTGTGACTCTTCCAGTCTCTGTGTCTCTGTTACAACCTGCTGATGACCCTCTGTGACCTCTAAGCTCAGTGGACACTTCAGTCTGAGAACATCCTGTGTGAAGCCTCACCATGGTGAGGTTCTGTTGATCATGATTGATGTTAGTTGTGGTCTTGGTCTCATGATGTCAGAATGTGAACAGCAAGATGATGAGGAGTTTTTAAGATTGAGGACTGTTTAAAACTAATTCTAATGGATCCAGGAAATTTATTAGTTGACTCGTGGATCAAACAGCTGTTGTTATTTTAGCCGTTCAGCTCCTTGTTAGAGAACAGCAGATTGAGTAAAAAGTCCTGAAACATTGAACAGTTGGACATGAGTATCCAAAGGTTTAGAGAAGGTCACATTAAGGTTACGTGTAAAGGTTAGAGTTCATTTTAGGTTCATCCTGAAATTTAACCAGAAATACAAAAATCACTAACTTTTTGTGAATAGTGAATATACAAAAATATCAAATTTAAATATCCATAGATGGTATCTGATACTAGGTCACAATCACAGAATAAATACCTAACAAAATTGTATAGTACATTAGTCTAATTATATGTCTTGTATGTGGTAGATGTCTTCATAGTTCTCATCAGTAATTTGTGATCAGAAGTTGGAATGTTTACAACTAAATTCTTTGCATTTGGAAACAATGTACGGTAATTGAGAAACTGGATTATTATTAATGGGATACCCCACAAAAAAGGGATTTTTCTTTTATGTCTATTGCCATATTTCCCATAGTTAGATAAGTGGGCAAAAACAATTTGTAACCAGCCCAACCATTATCCTGATCGGGCAGTACTCCTTTAACTTTACCTTACCAGAAAACAATGTAAGTGAATGGTAACAACTAGCATTGTGAGAAAAATGACTTTAAAAATCACTCAGTAGTGATACTAATGATACTAATTCTGCCTAGTGATCTCAGTAATCATATCGACTGCAAGTGAAAATAAAAAGTAACATGAAGGAATTACAAGTATTTTAGACTTGGGACTATTTTATGACAAAGAACAGCTGTAAGCCTCCACTGAAAGATACAAGGACATGACACAGCTGCCCTGAAGACACCTACTTCCATAAACACGTATCCGCAAGTTGTTTACAAACCTCACAGACGATAAAACATAACACAAAGGCGCGAGCTGCACAGAGAATATCTTCAAAAAACATTACCGAGTTTAGCTTGTTAGCCAGTATTTGTATTTACAGACGACATGTTCCCATGTTTTTTCTCATTGAAATTTCTGCACTGTGACTAAATAACATTTATTTTAATATAAATAAATCAACAAATAATTTATTCATAAAAAAATAAGATTGTGGCAAATGCCATCTGCGTGACAACATAAAATGGATATAAATAAATATAACTGTTGTATAAGTTGTTGATGGCCTCTGCTTTATGTCACAGGAGTTGAAGCTGCCCTTCACATTCATGAGTGGTCACATCCACGAGTTACGGATCCATGTACCCTGGACAAAGCTTGGGTCGGAGCCTGTTGTAATCACCATCAACACCATGGAGTGCATCCTGAAGCTCAGAGATGGATCCCAGGTTAGCTCTCATGATGTGAGAAACTGAGTGTGCTGTTGGGCCAAAAGAAGACTGGCCGGTTCTTTTGGTTATTTATGTCTTAAGTCCTCTTCATGCCAAAATAAAGTGTTCCCATCAATTTTTCTCTGTGTTTCCAAGAAGTTCTGTAATGACCTTTTTCAAATCCATTTTTAAACATTTTGAATCCAGAAAGGTTCACAATATAGTTGCTATAACAAAGGTTTCAAATTCCCAATAGAAATTACATCTTATGTTTTCCTTTTCAGTTTGTGCTGGACTGTAATTATTATAACTAGTAATTAAAGCCAAACCTGTCAATAGCTGAGGCCAGATATATTACTCCTGTTTGGATTTTAAATTAAAGGCAGGCTTATTATATGCAGAAATTTGTTACAACATGACACAGCTGAGCTGAGTTCTTTTGTCTTTGCTTACATTTTTCATAATAGTAAGTCAGTTAAGCCAGAGGTTGTGCTAGTCTTTTTTGTTGTCCGTGATTGACGGGTTCAAAAAAATCTAGTCATCATCTATTTTTACCTGTGACTTCTTAGTTTTCAAAATGATAATGTTGCATAGAGAATCCACATCATGTCACACATCAATCAGGTAAATTCATGTAACGTTTTTTCTCCATGGTGACAAAAGCCCCTGACTTTGGTCCCAGTAGCTGCATTTAAACCATGACACTAAATGCCTGCATCGGTCAAGTGGGATTGCTGCAGAGGATTTTGTCATGAGGTTTTGGATTTTTGCCTCAGACAGACAATTCTCAGATTGATTGTTTTTCATCCACTGAATCAGTACCTCTTTTTTCACCTCTTTTATCAATGCTGTCATCGATTTATTTGGGGGACTTTTTGAAGAAACTTCAGACACTCAGCTGACATATTTTTTGAGTGAAAGTAACAAGCTCATGTGCATAGTGTGAAACAGGTCACTATAGCAACCAGTATGTCTACAATGGGGTTAGGCCATATGTAACTTTTTCCCAATTGTCTATCGTCAGTCCAGAAATCGACAATGGGCGATGTATTCGCACAGGACATGTTGACATATTTGTGGGTGGAGCAATGTAAACACGCACTGATGGATTTGCCAAATTAGAATTCAGAAGTCCAACAATTGAGGAAATAGTTGCCAAAAAACACAATGTTATTTGAGATTACTTTGTCTTTAAACAGACATATAGTGGTAGCAAAGCGCTCCAATATCTATGTGTCCACCCTCCTGCTGAGTATGCTAAGCTAACACCTTGCTAGCAGCTGATGCTCCATCATCAAATCACTCAAAAAGACTTCAAACTGTGACGGAGATTTATTTTATGTAAGTGACATGTTCACTGAAGGTTTTTTTTTAGTTCGTATTTCAGTTTTAGTATCATTTTGTATTTGTTGTTTATTTCATACTTAGCTGAATCTGTCTAATTAACTAATCTAATTAATCTGCTCACTCACCACCAAGTGGTCAGGGTTGTGAACTGCAATCTGTCAAAATGACTGACAAACTTAAGATTTTTCCATCACTGTTTAAAAAAAGGGTAATTGGCAGAAAATATTCCGTTAATGCGACCCCTGGTTACAACTAGTGTTTACTATTTTGGAAAAAAAAAGTCTTTAACCTGTTTTGGACATAAGAATTTTTGTAAGATTTTAAGACCTAAATAGTTTCCTGAAACCTTGGGAGTTTTTGAAAAACTTTATTTTCAGCTAAATAATGGTTACAATTGCTCAAGAAATGTAGCTGTATTTGTTTATTTTTGTTTTCTGTTTTATTTTAAAGATGTTTTCTTGCAAATACATCACTCTGACTAACCTTAAACTATAAACGATAAATGTTGACAATGTCCTGGAAATATATTAGATGCTCAAAACTAAACGTTTAGTGAAAATGCTTTAAATTTCTGTGATTATTAAATATCTGGCCATTAGGGATGCATAATATATTGTTCCAACTTGCAAAGTAAACATATGGGGAAGTTGGATTGTGCTAAAAATCTTTATTCGAGAAAATAATAAAAATATACAGTGTATTGCATTTTAGCTTGGTTCTACATTTGCCACACATACATTTTGCAAAATTTGAAAGTGTAATTGAATTCTAGTCCTTATATGGGAAGGCTGAAGTTTCAAGGCCAGATGTCCCAGAAGAAACACATTTCAAGGGAAGTCAATTACAGCTAATTATATAGACTGCAGCAGAAAGATTTGTAACACATGAGCTCGAGCTGCCCAGAACTAATGGTAAATATCATAGCATGCAGGTGGCTACTGCTCATGCGATCAGGTTTCTAGTTCAGTGGAAATTTAAACTTGTTTTTTATGCTTCATACGCAGCTTAAGGCCATGTACCAGCACTGGTGCAGTCTCAAAACAACTATTTGTTGCAGATGTTTTCTAAAAGGCTTCTAGTGAAGAGAGATTTTTGGGGAATTGCAAATGACATTTGGACAAATTATTCAGTGGTATGTACACCCAAGAGACATAATTTGGAGAAAAGCCAGACTTACAGGAGAAGTCTTTGTAACATGTGGTATTTAAATGAAGTACTAGACTTCTTTTAATATATGGTAGGCAGAAGGTTGACTACTGTGTCAAAAACATAACGCCTGTTTCCTTCATTTTCTTATAGGTGTGAATCTATAACTAATGAATTTAATTTATTTGAATCATGTTTATGAGCTTCTTGAACTTTAACCATATTATGATCACATGGGGAGTTTGGTATAGGTACATACAACAGATGGACTGTGATGTTTCACCCTGAAGCTCTCAGGCAATTTGCGTTACAGCCCCAAAAAATTATAGGAGGAACTCCAAAATCTGATCTGTGTATGGAAAATCTTACATTTTGTTTAGTAGATCTTTGGTATTTGGTTTGTCCAGTATAGACAGAAACCTTGTGGTAGGCCTCTGCCAAAGTGTGGAAATGATAAATGATATCATTAATATGGTTTGTTTTCATAATTACAGTTAAAGCCCGAGTGCTGGCCTGTAAAAACATCCGCACATCTTTTGAAGTTCATTAAGGGCTGCGTAATTTGACTGGAATTATTTGAACCTTCTTAATGCTCACGTTTCCCCCTGAGAGGAACTGGGTAATATTAAGGATGTTCAGATTGCCCAACAGGGCCCATCTGCAAAGCACCAAGAGCAGCTCACAATTATAGTTTCCAGCAAATGTGGAAATTTAGGCATTTAACAGCAGTTGGAGATTACAGCTCCTGCTGACAGTATAATTGCTTCAAATAAGCTTTAATAAGTATTGTAGTGCAGAAAGCATACTAATGAAAAGGTGTCCACTTTTCTAACTTTAATCTTACAAACTGGAGGCCATTTCTAAACATTTATTTTTCAGTGTTATTGTATCCTTATGCTATTTGGTACATATCTGGTTAAACCACAGACTTTATTTAGTACGTGTCTATTTTAAAGTCATAGTTTTCCAGCACGGTTCACTAATGTGAATAATTATGTTTCTCTATTCAGTTAAAAAAATAGTTCAGTTACCAGTTAAAATAGTGTTGGGGACCTCTTCATGTAGACAGTGAGTCAGTCATGGGCTAAGTGTGGCTTTTATCACTTTAAACCGCTTGTTTACCATGTTGTAACTATAAGATACCTTATTTGCTTTTATGGGAATGTTATAAAAAAGTTTGCAGTATCAAATTAAACTGAGAACAGTTTTTCTGTTTAGACATTTGTCATTATGTGAGATCAGTTTGTGGTTCAGAGGTCTGGGGCCTCATTTATAAAACTTGCTTATGCAAAAAACAGGCCTGAAAGTTGTGTAAGTCACTTTTTAGTCAAACTTTGGGATTTATAAAAGAAAACGTGATGGAAAAATGTGCGTAACTTTACGCAAACTTTAAATTTTGTGTAAGCACAGTTTGGAGATGAGAAACCTGGCAGCGCAGCCAGTGAGGTGGAAGAATGGTGAATTTTTTTAGGACTAATTTTCAGACTTGTAGACCCTCATGTACCCATACACACACACACACACAAGCACACACACGCAAAACCAACAGTCACCCCCCACCCCAGTCTCTGAACAGTATAAAAATCAGAATCTAATGAAAATATGTCACATTTAGGAGTTATATCACAGTCTGTTCATACATATGTCTTCAAATTATAGAGCACTTGCACTTATTGGTGCATTAATTATGATCAGGTGTGAATCAGTTATTGTGATTACTGAGAGATATGAATACTGCAGTGCTGGGAGAAGCCGGGAGTCACTATTGATCTACACTCAGTCGCTGGCTGAAACAGAATGACTCTTTATTTAAAACAATGTCAGAAAGCATAACAGCATGAACTCATTCTATCGGGGAAGCTAATTAGTGATGCACACTTGGGTGTCGCAACAGAAAGACAAAAAGAATTCCCAAACATAGTTCCACATGCAGCTCTGGTCCGCAAAGGTGTATTTGGACAGAGGGATCAGGTCAAATGATCAAATGATATCTGGGGTGTGCATGTGTACTGGCGCACTAGTTATGTGCACCCCTGTTTATAAATGAGTCCCCTGGTCAAGTGAAGCTATTTTGTGGTAAGATGCTGAACATGTAGTTGTAGGAGGATAATTTATCCTTACGGTTTAAGAGCGTCTATTTTACTTTATTCTGCATTTGTAGGTTATTGTAGCAGTTGCAAAATTAGCAAATATTGCATATTGATGTGAAAACTGGAAGATATTAATGTAACTTTGCAAAATAATACCTTTTATTTTATAGCTGTATGTTGCTCCAGATGTTGACAGTGTGATCAGCACTGGCAGTAAGGAACCTGCTGAACAGAGGTTACAGTGGAGCACAACATTCTTAGTCCCTCTTTATTTTTTATGAGACAATGATGGGCTCGGTTTACTAAGGAGAGCGTTTCTGGTTTTGGCTCAGCTTGCTGCTTGATCTGTGGAGTTTTATGGCTGCTGAGTGTATTTGCCACTGATGTGGAAGTTCTGATTGATGCTTTGCCTCAAGATGATTTGGGGAGGTGCCTTTGAGACTTGTTGGTTTGGCGTGTGGCCCTTTCTTCTGTTAGATTCCTTCTAAACTATTTTTAGGGTTTTACACCACCAAACCTCTTTTCCCCTAAATAATGGGTAATGCATGTGAATTAGGAAACCCCGTTGTGACGTCTTTCTAAAACCTTAAGTTATTGTTCCATTGCTTAATCTACCACCTAATAGACTAAGGCATGGTACTTTCACCTTAGAAAGTTCAAACTGAATTAATCTGCAGCTATAATAACTGCATCTAAAAACATTAAAAAATGATCTCCTTTGCTGTTTGGTTTTACCACCCAGTGTCTGAATCCAAAACCCACTAAATAGAATATTTTATCTTTGGGCTCCTTTTTAGTGGTTTAATGTTACTAACTTTATGGTTTAATTTAGAGATGAACGATAATGACTTTTTGTAACCAATAAGATAACCGATAATTTCCTACTTCTTATATTTGATAACCGATAATCAACCAATAATTGCTTTTTGAAAAATACCTGAGAGAAAATAATTTCTAAGTAAAAACTAACAGTGTATAGGTCTGATTTAATCCATTAAACATACGGCACTATTGTTGATGTCTTTTTCAAAATTATTTAATTATAATGTCTGACATGATGAATTACGGTAATATTTTTAATTATTTTCAACTGTATTAATTTAACATTATCATTATTATCTGATATTCCATTTATTTCCTTTCTTATTTTATTAGTTTTCATATTCTGTATTTATTTAATACAATGTGTTTTATTTACTCACATTTTATTTCATTATTTGTTTTTTAAAACTTATTCTGTATTTATACATTTTTACTGTCACTTCTTTTTTTTCATCATACTGATTTATTTCTTCTTCTAATATCTCCTCTTTGCATTTTCTCCCCTCCTATTTTCTCCTTTGTCCATTTATTTACAGGTTTCTTTTGTCATTTCTTCATTCTCTCTTTTCTTTTTCTTCTGACTCCTTGTGACAAAGTAAATTGGTAAAGAGGGAGAGGAGGGGAGGGGGCCTGGTGGGCGGGGAATGGGATTCAGAGTCAACTCCTCTCCTTGGTCAATCCGAGGTCTGTGTGTTATGAGCGTAAAGAATATGAGCACTCACATGCAAATGTTTTCTTGTAACAATGGTCAAGCTCTGAAGTGTATTCAGATTGTTTATCAACAGGTCCCACTTGAAAATGAGACTATGAGTCTCAAGAAGGCTAACCTGTAAAAACAAAATTTGAAATAAAAACAAAATACAAATTGTGGTCAAAATGTTAAATAGGGAAGGAGTGGACAGCAGGTGTAAAGGCCAGAGCTAAACAATAAGAATGCTTTGAGATAACTAGATTGCAACATCTCTGAAACAACTTTTCAGTAGTATTCTGAGAATTTATTAACCACAAACTCCCAACTGCACCCTGTAGGGGTTGCTCTGGGAGTATGTGGTGGGTGGCCTCTTGTTAAGGGCCATTCAGGCCCTGTAGCAGAGCAGGAGTTCGGTCATAGCCAGCAGTAAGTTGGATCTTTTCCCAGTGAGGGTTGGACTCCTCCATGGCTGCCCTTTGTCACCAGTTTTATTCATAACCTTTATAGACAGAATTTGTAGGTGTAGCCGTGGTCTGGTGGGTGTTGAGTTTGGTGGCAGGAGGATCTCCTCTGCTTTTTACAGATGATGTGGACAAAATTAACAGCATCTAAAGGAAAAATTACTATTTATAAAATATATTTAATAAACTTTTTGAATATCACATGTAACTTAATATGATTTGGGCCACTTTTTTGTTTTATAAAGCTTCTTGATATGAATTCTGCCATGAATTGGCCTTATATAAATGAGTTAAAGTCGGTGGTTGCTCAAGTTGTTTTAGGTCTGTCTGTCTTAAAAGTTATAAACTTGGCTCCCTAATAAGAGTTTCTGTCTGTTTATACAAATTGGGATTGCTGAATGCATTGATTACTCATGAGTACTTTGCACAACCAAACATAAAAAACAACACTTTAACGGATTGATTCACCTTAATTTCCAGTCTTCATAGTAAATGATCTCTAATAAAATTACCTGGTGTCCAATAATCAGCTCTGCCTCCTACAAATACAAAAACAAGATGCAAGAGTTACAAAACTTGTCAGTGAGAGTTTGTAATCAAATAGCACAAACTGGATAATCTCTATCCCATTGCCTTCCTAAGATCTTACCTTTGATCTTCCTGCTTGTAGAAGCAAATGGTTTTAGATTGCAGCATGAATCCATCTCATCATTAGCTCAGCAGGGTCCATTACCAGACTAGAGAGGCAGATGACAAAATCACAGAGGTTTAGGAAATGTATTTTCTTCAAACAGTTCCTTGTGGCAGGCCAGCAGCTGTCTGTAAATAATAGACATGAGTTAATGTGTGTGCATAATGTGGAATTCAGCGCTTATGTTTTGATATGATAGGAATGATGTTTAACATATGATTACTTTTACATATTAATTTTAACCTGCATAGTGTAATGCATTTTCTCCATAAATTTGCAAAATTAAAAAAATAGCTCAGGAGATTTTAGATTTGAAATTGTGTAGTAGAAGATGAACATAGATGTGTTTGTGATCTCAGACAGTTAAAATGAAGCTCATGTTTTCTGCTGCACACATTACTTTGTATTCATAAAGTACACAGTATTTAAAAGTTGACTTGATTTAAAATAATGATTCTATGAATTGAATTGATTATCTGATTTGCACATTTTATAAATGTTTTGATATAGTGAAGATGGTGTACCACATTTACTGGTTTGATTTTTCTAATAGATTCAAGGCACTGCACAAGCACTCAGCCACTTAATTAATCACAGGATGAACAACATATAGTTTGTTTTGAATAAATAATATTTGGTGGATGTTTAGGTTTCTGGTGGGATGGGATTTCTTTACCTCCTTAGGTGGATTTCAAACAAAGGGAAAAAGCTGGTGGAAAAATCTATCCCAGTGGCTTCCTGCATTTAGTGAGTTAAGTGATGATCAGTGCACTCTGTGCAAGATCCTGCCGTTCCACAGTTTAATCCTTGCTTGCAGGCCATCCGGACTAGAGCAGTTCATCACTGGACCTTATTAGTCTTATTACTTGCTCTGTGCTCTCTTATATTGTAGTTTGGGAAACGATTACCTTGCAATTAGGGCTAATGTTTGCTCGATTAGTACTTTGTTCTGTCAGAAGGTCTTGGACGGTGTTATATTGCAATTTGGAAGACTCTTTCATGAGCCTTAAATCTAAACAGAAGAAGATAATCACTCCATGTAACTCTTAAAGGGACAGTGTGTTTACTTTAGTTATATTTAGGCAGATATGTGGAGCATTTCAGCAAGAACGCATTTTAAAAATCCAACGTACCACGGCCTCTCCCAAAACATCCATTCTCCCCCCTCCCGCTTTCTATAGCGCGTCACTTCGGTCTCTAAGCCTGGCATAAACTGTGCGTTGTGGCTCTCAGCTCCTGCTCAAACTGTTTGACTGGATCGCAGGGTTCAATCATTCACAGCTCACAAATCATGTTTCTATACTGTACAACCCGATGCTCTGATGAGACTTGTCACACTGTGTTTATGCTACACGTCACTCTTAAATTGAGAGCTGCACAGAAGAAGCAGAACCTGGAAATGAGGAGACACTCTTTCTGGAATGCTTGACCAAAAGAAACATGTATCCTTGGCAAGTCTTGGCATTCTGTGTGGAGAAAAGTGTAAAAATAAAAATAAAGCCCTCAGTAGCCGAGGAATGATAACTTTTTAGTAGAAATTAGCTCTGACTTCTCCATGACCAGCTGAGACTGTAAACAGGAAGACACGGAGCGTTCTGGGCGCGCACAGCCCCCACCTCTACAGGTTTGCATGAAACACATGCACGTTGACTGCACGTTGTGGAAATTTGAATTCTATTGGCTGAAAAAGTTAGCTGATCAGAGAGAATTCAAAGGGGTCTATAGGAGGAAGGAGGGTCTTCAGAAGACTAACAGATGTTTTGGAACTCTTCTCATAGATCATAGTTTAGAACTGAAATGTAATTTGAAACATTTATAAAACTTTGATACATAGAAAAATGCTTCACATAGGAGCTTTAAGTATTTACTGATAAGTGGTGGGCTACTTACATTACCTACTACCTGATATATCCAGCTGTCCCAAAATGTTGTTTATATGTTCTTTTATTCAGACATGTATATTTTTGTGTAAGTTTTTACCTTGACATGTTTCGACTCGCTCCTGCCGTCTTCATCAGAAGTGTCACTGGTGTTGGTGTGACGTGTCGTTTATCAGCTGTTCTTCCCGATGGGCGTGGCCCAAAAAAAAAAAAAAGAACATATAAACAATTTTGAAAAAAGAAGACATAATGAACACAGTAAAGTAAAAGAAAGTGTCCCAAAATGTAGCAAGAAAACATATTCTCCTGAGCAAAACATGCATACCTTCACCAAAATCATAAGCTGATGTCTGATCATTAGATCCACATCCCTTGTGTGTGTATGCTTGTGTGTGTCATCATAAGTAATAACTTAGTCAAGTTAGAAAACAATCTAAATAAGTTTATATTTTCCCCATTTCTATAAGTTTTAAAATTTCTTCTATAAACTTAATTTTTCTGTGTAACACTTGAATTTTTAAAGCCAGTTACACATGTATACATCTTGTATACTTGTAATTATTTACTAGATTATCTCCCTCTTAAAGGTAAGGTTGATTCTAACTGACCCAGACTCTTGCTTTATGACCTGTTAGAGATTCTGCATTTGCAATGTGTTTGTATTAGCAGAAAACTGTAAATGAAATAATGGCAAACATATTTTCTTTAGTGGAACAAAAAATAAAACACAATAGTGTGGAAAGTTGATGATATAGTTGAAGTTATTTAGCGCCAATACTTTAAATTATTGCACTGCACAGGTTTGATATTGACCACATTTATTAAATGCATGGTAAAATTAACAGTTTTCAGTCTTCTAAGTAAGCTGATGAATGTTGACACTGCGTCAAGTTGCTTTGGAAACCCGTGTTTTCAGCTTCAAACTCAAATGTCCTGCAAGATGTATGTGGCATTTCTCAACATTGATGGAAAGTCCCCTCCCATTTCATTTGTTTGATTTATTCTATCTTGCTGGTTTCAGGACGCTGATACTTTCCAAGCATTCTAAAACTTGTGCCTTCCAGCTGCACCTCACATGTGCAATTAAGTTGTCAGAGTAGCTCAGCCGCTGCTTTCACTGTACTTTGAGGCTGGTGCTTACCATTATGTTCAAGGGGTGCTAATGTCTTGCATATAGCATTGTGCGTGACATAATGGGGAAAGCCTGAGATGGCTCTGTCTGTCAGATACATATCTATTCAAATAAATGTTAAAATAGACTCCTGACGGGTAGTTGCCAGCACCTCACCGGAATATAAGGAAGTTGTTACCTTCAGTTATAATAAAAAAAAATTTTAATATAAAAAAAAATAATTAGAAAACAATTGAAGACTGTGAACTATTTAAATGAAACTTTTACAGATGGTAATTTAATCTATTTCTTTGTTTACAGATATCTCTATATTAAGTCCATTAAAGTGTTTTATTTATTTATTTGTTGTTGAACACACTTGTGTATGTCAGAGCCTGTGTGAAGTGTTTAATTGTAGCCAACACATTGCAGTTATTAGCATTACAGGGTAGCTGTGCTGGTGTAAGCCACATGCCTCACATGCTCGGCCTCGGCTTGTGGTTAGCTGATGGAGACATCTGAAGGACCATTGCTTCTCAGATCTAAATCAGAAAAAACTGAGACCTCTTTTATTTTCTTTTTCGCTCTCTCGAGTATTTTCTTTCTGTCTTTACTTTCCTTTTTCCTGTCGTTTTTTTCTGTTTTAGTTTTATTTTTTCAGATTTGAATCCATTCTGTTTTTTCACATTTTTAGTTTTCTTTCTTACCACTTGATTGATCACCTATGGTGAAAATTACAGACATCTCCTCTTTGTGAGAAAACTAGAAAAATTGGTAGGGGATCAAATACTTGTTTTACCTAACTCACCTGTATTCTCCAGACCAGCTGACAGACTTTCTGCTTCAATAGATGTGGTTGGACTCCCTGATAAGTAATCAATGCTTCTGATTAGCAGATGTATCATTACTCCTTATGCCATCAGTCCTGAAGGACACATTAAAGCTGCAGTGAAAGCAAGAAAAAGCAATATTTAGAATCAAAACAGACCATCAACTTCCTGTCCCTTTAGCTCAAAGCTCCCTCTCAAGCTACACCCCTCTAACCTGTGATTATTCACCTTCTCTCAGCTGGAGGAGGAGAGAGGTGTTGACCTGCTGCAGTGCTTCAAATCACAACATCTGCCTCTGGTTGTTATGCTTAAAGTAGAAGGTTCTGAAGCTGCTGCTGCTTCCTTGTCTGCCCTTTCAGCACACAGGACTAGCTCCTCTCTGACAGCGTTCTGCGGCAGAATCCAGTTTTCATTTAGTGCACAAAAAGACTTCATGCAGATGACCGTGATGCACATGATGATTGACAGTAGACAGGTTGTTAGACAGCTCTGACTGGATGCAGGACCAAACTGATCACCGTCAGTGGTTTTCAGTGATATTCCTGAGCCAGTGATAGGATTTCTACAACACAATTGTGTTTGTTAATACAGTACTGCATTCAGGTCCTTGGCCTTGTCTTTTGATACAAATTTGCCTTCAGGTAATTTATTTTGTTGTGTGAATTATAAAATCCCTAAAACATTATTCTTTAAGTCATCATTTCCTCTTGTTAAGGCTTACGTCACGGCTTGGTCACGCCGGTCATCAAAGGATTGTTGGCTAGCAGTGCCTACACCATGCCCATCTATTGATCAAACTGTTTACCCACGATGCAACAGGAAGACTCTACTTTTGTCTTTCTTTATTTCCTGTTTACAGACATTAACCACTTTTACTTGTTTTACTCCAGCTCTTTTTTAAATTCTGAATTTATATTTAAAATAATTATTCCCCTAAAAATTGAATAAAGTAAAAAAATAAAAAAATAAATAAAATCTTACTAGAATGAAAATTTCTCTCTTTCTTAAAAAGTTGTTCTAAAACTGTAGCCTCTCATGTGCAGATGATGAAAGAGAAACAGCTGTACAGGCTAACCTAATGGAAAACTCAGAAGTTTAAAGTTCTGTTGCAATTCCCTGTGGATCTGCTCTGTAACTGGGATTCCTGTTGTCTTGGTTATTCTGGGCATGTTGGAGTCAGATATTAAACATAGCCAGTTTAACTTGGGAGCGTGGAGGTATTCTTGGCTGAGACATATAACATGACATCATCAGTGTTGTTGTGATCTCCAAAGACTTCTGTAATTATACCTGCTTCTTTCCGCTGGCTGCATTTCCCTTCTTTTTCCTTTGACTTAAATGAACATGCTACATTTTTCATCAGATGATTCAAGTGCCTTCAATGCAAATTTAGCATGGAAAATAGTTTTTTCTAGTCCCTCTGGAATTGTGGACCTTGTGTGGACCCATCTGTTTATCTGTAGTTGTGCTAGTTTGAGTGACCCTTCCTTATGAAAAACTCTGTTTTGATAAAGAAATTGGTAAGATTTTTAGCTTAGTGTTGAACAATGAAATTTTTTTATTCATGAACTCACTTGTTGGTGGAATAGATGTGCCAGAATAATCTCACCTTGTTGTCTTTGAATGCAAAGTTTATTATTCTTGCTTTTTGTTCACTAACCTGCTCACACCATTCAATGTAGAAACATAGTTCAGAAGTCAAAATGACTTTTATTTGTGTATCGACTAGGGTTGCACAATTAATCGTTAAAAAAAATCATGATCTCAATTCAGACTTGCTTTCAATCTCATTTCCAAATGACAACAATTCTACAACAATCTACAAAAAATCAAGAAAAAAATCTAGAAAATCCCATTGTATGATTTTCAAATAATTAATTAGCATTTTATTGTGTAAATTAATTATTACCTACCACCTACCAACAAGCAAGAATTCTCTCAGTTTGCCTTTAAGAAGCCCTCCTATCTTCCACTTATTACCTGTATTAATTGCACCTGTTGGAACTTGTTACCTGTATAAAAGACACCTGTCCAATATCCACTAGGCTTGGGCAATCAGACGAATCTATCGACCATCGACGATAGGCTGAGCCCATCGCCACTCGTTTTTCAAGAACGATTTATTTGTCCCCCTATAAATTTATTTCTTAATTATTAACAATCTTTTGTTGAAGTAAAAGGACCCAGCCAACGTAAAAATAATAAATAATCCTCTTTTTACACACAAACCCAGCTGCAAGCATAGTTTGTTTCCTCCTCCTCAGAGAGAAGAGGTGATTTGTTTACTCACCCTGTGACAGACAGAACAGTCATTTTTGGCAGAAAATTTTTGGTGGCCAAACTTTTGGGTCATCCCTAGTTTAAATTCAACTTACTGTGTTAGGACAAAGAAGGATGAGAACAATCCAATAACACCATCACCACCATGAAGAATGGGGATGGGAACATCATGCTTTGGGGGTGTTATTCTGCAATGGGGACAGGATGACTGCACCGCATTGAGGAGAGGATGGATGGAGACATGTATCACCAGACAACCCTTCTTCCCTCACTAAGAGCATTGAAGATGGGTCATGGCCATGGAAACTAAGGAGTGGCTCCTGGAGTGACTTAGCCAGTCTCCAGACCTGAACCCAATAAAACATCTTTGGAGGAGCTGAACCTCCATGTTGCCCATTCCCTGTTACTATTGTCAACAGGGAATTTAGTGTTTTAATGGTTACTTTAGTTACTGGAAAGGAGGAGGTAAAAGAAGAGACCAAACTTTTGTAATGATTTGTTTTCATTGAGATAATTACTCCGAGTGTCACACAATATTATATTCAACTTGGCTGATTTCAGTCTCTAATCCCAGCTATCTGCCATGGATTCCAGCTGCTCCTTAGTGAGTTTTAGAGTGTGGGTCTTTATATTTAGACTGCCTGTGAGAATGTGCACATGCTTTTGTATGGGGTGTTATAAACAAATGTTCAACTATGGTGTACATCTGTGCTGTTTTGTGTTCTTGTTTAAATATAAATTTCAAAGCATATTTGTAGTTATAGGGACTGTTACTCCAGTCAGGGTTTTACTGTGAAATCTTGTCCCTCTGACTCCAGCTTTTAGTAGCTTTCTGTAGTTTTCTCCCGTTTATAAAAAATAACAATCTGCTCCAACCCCATCTTTAATCATTATAAAAAAGCTTTCTAAATTTGTTACAGTTTCATTAAAAAGCCATTAGCGGCAAATTTTTAGCTGAGCTGATGAATGTGTTTGAATCCAGGGAACGTTGGAGAAAAGGTAATCTGAGTCCGCTTGGATGAGCTCGGTTCTTTTCAGCTAAAGCTCCATTGGTGTTGTCATAAATGATTCAAGATAGTTGTACTGTAAAATAGTGGCTGAATACTATTTGACATTAATGTGAGCAAATGTTTAATACAGCGAGACACTTTTCACTTCATATTTTTTTATTTTGGTTACAGCTGTCAACCAATCAAATGAAAACTACAGTCATCAGATTTTACAAGCTTCCAATCAGCTGATTATTGGTTGGATGGAAGCTCAGATGATGTAGATGAGAGGACAGGACTTGTGTCTGTGTCACTGCTTTTGTATGCATATATCAGTGATTTAGAGGAGGAGGGATTCTGTCTGAGATAAGGAGCTATTGGGTTTCCTTCGTTTATTTTCTCACTCAGTAGGTGTTCGCCTTTCCCTCCCTGGCCTACAGTCTGCAGGGCTGCTGCTTTGATGTCAGCATGAGTTCACCAGCAACCTGCAGAGGAAAAACAACAATAACAGACTGTGTTTATCCAGCAGTGGTCTACATGCTCCCATTAATCTGGTGAAACTTTGTGAAATTGACCAGTTTTATAAATGTTTTTATTTCGAAGATCAGGCAGTTGCAGACAAGAATCACAGAGGACTGCTAATCTCTGCCAGCATTTTCTTTTCATGTCCTGAGTTGAAATTCAGAGGAAAAAGTTTATGTAGAGGTAAAAAACAAAAAAAAACAACTTAATTTGGGTTTTCCAAATGCGTTACAAATATAAACATCATGTTAATTTGAGACAAAAACAAATTATGTATCTCTGAAGACTAATGTTTAAAAAAATCTGTTCTATATAAAAACAATTTGCTTTCCCTGAACTCTCTCAATTTTGAGTAATTACAGTCATTTGATTAATTTTACTCTAAAACAGGTTTGTTAAATATTTTAATTTAATAGGTCATCATCTTCAAATTAAGCTTACATGGCCTGTAATTAACTTCTTACACTTTGTAAAGTTTACATTCTCACACACCAAACATTGCTAATGACATGAAACTGTGGTTTCTAGAATCAGAGCTAGTTTGTTTATTCAGAGAAAACTTGAATATATGCAGCAGTGTGGCTCCTAATAGCTGGGGGCGGTGGAGGGGTTCAGCTAAGGCTCTGGGTAGGTTGTCCCTTCAGGCAGGCTCAACATACTGCCTGCTGGTTTCTGACTGAGTCAGCCGGCTGCAGGGGGGACAGAGATCATGTATGGTCTTCCTGTACCAGACAAGCCTCCATTGGTGCCCACTTACCCTCTAAGCAGGGGGTCTCTCTTACCTGTCACTCTTACTTCCAGAACTTGTTTAATATATTTTTTTCTCAGAGTATCTTAATCTGAAGTTTCCCAACTGTTAGTATCTCTCAACCCCTTCTGGCCTTGCTGTCTCACTTTCATCCATTGTGTTATTTTTTCACTTATCTCATTGTTTCTTGTTTCTCCTTTCCTTTTCAACTAAAATCATCTTTGCTCAGTAGCTAAGTTGACATGCCTGTAGGAAATAGTCCCCTTTTCCTTGTTTTAAAGTCTCTCTCTTTCTCTCTCTGTCCATGCCTTAAACCCCATCCTGTGCACTGCTGTGGCGTTGGAGGGATCAGTTTACCCAGCAGCAGCTGAGGCAGGCTTCATTTGTCCCAGGGCTTCCTTCTGAAAAGGCATTTTTCACCTCTGGAGAATTGCTCACTGCCCACAGTGACATTGAGCGCTTAATTGCACTACTTCCAAATTTGGAAGTCTTGTTCTTTAGTGACAGTTCAAGCTCTTGAACTCGATGTACTCTTGGCTCACTGGGCTGTGCATTCCTTTAGGTATAGATATATAGATATGAGATTCTACATGTAAAAAAACACTGCTTCTAAATCAAATCTGATCACATAACTTATTGTCATTTAAACTAAACACACCCTGTGTTTTTATGTTTATGTTTTCATGTTACAGATTCAACATTTAAATAGCATATTTATAAGTAATAAATGTACATCTCACTGTACGTTAATCCAATTATTTCTCCCAGTTTATTTACAAATTCTCACACCATTCAGTAATTTAAAAAATGTCTGCTTGACTATTGCAGCTCAAATTTTGCCCAGTTTCTAAAACCAACTTTTTCATTTGTAAAGAGAGGGATGTATTATTATTTAAGTTGCAGTAGCTCCAGCTAATGTGTTTTAATAGTGAGGCGTCTGTGTTTTCATAATGTTCTCATTTGGATATTTGTAAATAAAGTATTCTGCTTCAGACCACTCAAATATGTTTAGTTTAGACACCTTCGAAGTTATTTTAGTCAGGCTATGGGTGACTCCTGGGACACCTAAATGCCAAACACATGTGATTCTCTTTCTTTTTCCTGACTGTTCAACTAACTTACCACCCAGGTGGACTGTGAAAAGGTTACAGCCTTGCAGTAACCCCCTAATTAATGCCATACTGAGTTTTCACTCATAGCTGACCACCATTTTTAACTACTCAAGTTTGAACCTGGTTATATATTTTGTTGGCCTTGTATGCTTTTCAGTTTATTGCCTGTTGCAGCACTACAGATTTGAGAAGGAGTTGCTAGGAGACGAGGAGTTGCTAGTAATGCTAGGAATGTGTTGTGTGTATACGTGCACTGATTTTCCCATACCTGAGATTTTGCCTGGGTAACTGGCACTGTTACACACCTTGGTCCTCTGGTACCCGTCTGCTGCTTCTGCTGACCTACAAACCAAGCTGGATGTGGCAGTGGTAGTTACCGAGGCAAAATCTTTGGGATGAAAGGAGTTTGGTGAAGTCATGGAGAAAGATTGTCGATTGGCTCCAAAGAGGTTCTGGCAAACCATCTGGTGCCTCAGGAGAGGAAGGCAACAACAAGCTTATGCTGTTTACAATAGGGATGAAGAGCAGTGCTGACATAGGGTTAGGGTTGGGTCTCTGCTGTTCCATCTTTATCTGCTCCCTCTTCAGCACATCCTGAGCTCTTTCAGTGAAATCTTCTACTATATTTATGCAGATGATGTGACACGACTCAACTAGTCCACGTCACATGCTAGTCATATGACTCCTCCTCCTATACTCCTATACTTTGCGTTTGCAGGAAATTTTATTCTCTGGAGCAATTATGCTTCTACAGCTTCATCTAGTGGACAACTTTTTTTATTTTGAGCATACAGGTAGTTATCGTCTATTAATCGTTATCGAGGTTAACTCCTCAATAAATCGTGATATTGATTTGAGGTCATATTGCCCAGCCCTATATAGTTGGAGTTGTAGCTTAAGAAAACTTGCTTGTCCAACTGAACTGATCTGCTTGTCAAATTTGAGAGAGGTGTCAACATTTACTCCAAGGTTTTTACAGAGGATCAACTGAATGAGCATAGGAGACTAAGGGTGCTATCAGGGTCTACAGACTCCATTCTCCCAAACAGGATGACGTCTGATTTATTTTCATTTAGATGCAGAAAATTGTTGCAGGTTGACTGTGATGTCTGTTAACAAAGGACTGTGAGATTTACTGATTTACCATTGACATTACTAGGCAGACGTTTTGCAGATGTTCTGATGTCCAGTAATTTTTGACAGTCGTAGAAGAGTCAAGTAGGAAGTGTCATCAATGGTTTTTATTGAGCTCTTTGTATAATTTATAATTATTTTTCTTTTGATCTCCACTGGGATTGTTGTTCTTTTTCTTTCTATTCAGGATGATCACGACAGCGGCTCTAGCTCCACCAGTCGAAGTGTCTCCGATGGCTCCAAGGCCACAGCCAAGCCCCGCCGCCTTCCGCAGGCAGCCCCTAGTGACCCAGACCTTCCCCCAGGTCAGTGATTGTTCTGGGCCCAGTGAGGCCTCTGTGCGTTCTTTTTTTGAGTATAATCACCAGAGTAAACCCTGGTGTAAACAGTTTATTCTACAAAGCTTTAAATAAATGGGTTTGGTAGTAACCCAATGTCCAAAGGTTAAGGGCCAGGTACAAATAAGTGTTAATAACTACTGACATGGCAATAACTATTAGAATGAGCTATGCTGTGCTTAGTTTTTGCAGTGTACATATGTCAGAGTGAGAACAGGAGATATGTTTGTGGTAAGTGAAGGTTTTTATGAAGACGACCCAACTGTTTACATCCTGCTGGGTTGTGGTTTTTATGCTTACCTTATTGTAACACTTAACTATACCTTGATGGTCTTGTTTATTTTTAAATAGGAACATTTTTTAAACATACAGTATATTTTCTAGCATCATTAGTGAGTGCCCTTATTTGTTTGTACTGACAATGTCAGTCCCATATAAACATATTTACATATTTTGTTTAATGTATGAAAGGTTGCAAAGCCCTAATAAATGCATTAAATATAAACTGCTACTCAGCATTAAGGATTTCCTCTGAGACACAAGTGTGGGGAAGCCATTAAATGTTTCTTGGGTAAATGAAGTAACAATTATGATAGTGAGAAAGGTAAATGAGACCTATCATGATATAGCTACACAATTAGGAAAATAAAGGGTAGAAATTAAGAAAAAAAAACACCAGACAAATAGTAAGCCCAACGCTATTGGAGCTAGGTCAGCAGACCATCCAAAGGTTAACTCCCAGAGCCTTAGTATGTCTAAGTCTATGAACTTACTCTCCTGGCTGCTTCTGTCAGGGGAGGATCCATTTCCCGACCTGATGTTATGAGATAATATCTCTCCCCAGCTGTTAAAGCAGGGTGCCCCACACCCCAGCATCTCTCCTGGTGCCTGCCTTCAAGACATTTCTGTGGTCTATGGGTGTGAATATATGCCTTTGTTTATCTTTTTAGTGCATATGTGTGCACATGACACTGTTCCAACAGTGGTCCCAGTTGGAACAGTGTTGTGTGTGCCATTACAGGCTATAGAGACAACTCATGGGTCAGAGGTTGAAGCAGCTCAATAATATCAAGAAAGCAGATGAATGCTGTAATCCCAGCCATTCTAATTAAAAGGTAGAGGTTAAAAGGTAGATGAGGTAAAACTAACCTGCTATGACTCAGATGGAGGATGTTTTTTTAAGAATAAGATACACACCAAATGTGTCAGGAATCGTTTAATGTGTTTAATGGATACTTTCTAAAAATCAAAACATCACTGTTGGAAGCCGATCAGTTACCTGATAAGGCTGTCTCTTAAAGCTCATATGTGGAGAATTTTTCTATGTATCAAAGTTTTATAAATGTTTCAAATGATATTTCAGTTCAAAACTATGATCTATGGTAGAGTTCCACAACATTTGTTATTCTTCTAAAGACCCTCCTTCCTCCCATAGACCCCTTTGAATTCTCTCTGACTGGCAAACTTTTTCAGCCAATAGAATTCAAATTTCCACATTGTCAGCTGTCAGTCAACGTGCATGCACTTCGCGCAGACCTGTAGAGGTGGGGTTCGCGTGCACCCAGGATGCTCCATGTCTTCCTGTTTCCAGTCTCGGCCAGTCATGGAGGTCAGAGCTAATTTCTACTAATAAGTTATCCATTCCCCAGCTACTGAGGACTTTATTTTTATTTTTACATTTTTCTCCACTCAGAATGGAAAGGCTTGTCAAGGATACACATTTATTTTGGTCAAGCATTCCATTCTGGGCCGAGTGTCTCATTTCCGGGTTCTGCTTCTATGCAGCTCTGCGTTCAAGAGCGGCATGTTTCATAAGCACAGTGTGACAGTCAGGTCTCATCAGAGCATCACAGTGTGAGAACATGATTTGTGAGCTGTGAATGTTTGATCCCTGCAATGTAGTCATACAGTTTCAGTTGAGAGCCACGACTGAAAATGTCAAACAATTTATGCCCAGCTTTAGAGACCGGAGTGATGCTCAGTGTGTGCACGCGTGTGTAGATGTTGGGACTATAAAAACCAGGATGGGGAAAGAATGGATGTTTTGGGAGGGGCCCTGGTACGTTGAATTCCAAAAATGCTCTTGCTGAAATGCTCCACATATTAGTTTTAACTGTATATCTGTAGAAACGTAATGTAATAACTCACTGTAAATTTGAATAGTATGAAGAATCAATTTCAGAAAGTTCTTGCCATCTAATGTGTAAAACACCACACAGTTCCACAAGTTCTAAATGCTGGAGAACGTCTGCTGTTTGTTTTGTCTAGGAGATTTTAAGCTGTCTTTTATTGTTTTTATAGTCTTCTAGTTTGACTTGATGTTTTTGGTTCTTTGTCTTTTAATCATGTTTGATTCTGTTTTTTGTGAAGCACTTTGTGATTTTTGTCTGTGAAAGGTGCTATATAAAGAAACTTTACTTACTCTGCTGACAAAAATGTGAACACATGAATGCCAGTCCCACCCCAGGGTTTCCCCCAAATCTTTATAAGCCTGGCGGCCCGCCAGACTTTTTTGCCCTGCCGCCAGGCTAAGCAGGGTCTACTCTGTACCAGTAAAGCTAACAGCGGCACAGCTTTTACGGCTTTAATACGGCGATTTTCCAAGAAGCATTCAGCTGCATAGCGCGTCCTGTGTACCCCCTAGACCGCGGCGATTCCGTGGTGTATTCGCTGCGCCGTACTTTTTGTCAGGCAACGGCCCCCGTAGTCTATCACTGCAGCGAGAAGCGGGTCATGCGCTAATAACGTTAGCTAACTAGCATTACTGTTTCTCTACTATTTTCCGGCTGTGGGCGCAGCGTGTGTTTCACTGGGAAACTGATAAACTCCCTGACAGGGACGAAGGAGTTCTCTGGTCTCCATCCATGACGAGCTGCATGAGTCAACGCGGTTCTGCTCATCATTACAGGAGGAGCTGGAGGTCTTTAAGTTTATTTTCATGTCCAAACCGGACAACTCCTCCATCTCTGTGGGAGTTTACCGGTGTCCCCGTGGAACACACGCTGCACCCACGGAGCCCTCCTCAACCCGACCAACCGACCGACTGACTGACTGCCGGCTCGTTTGCGGGGCAGGGAGGGGAGGAGAGCGGGTTGCTGAAATCCTGTTTCTGCATTAAGTGTCCCGGTCAAGAGAGGCAGCAGCTCCAATGATCAGGACACAAAGAAAACAGTTCACACATCACAGAAAACTAAAGAACACTCAGATTTTCTGACAACAGAAATCATAGATCAGAACATTTACATCCAGATATCTGAGAGTCTAAGATGTTTAAAGCCTGTTTGAACTCAGTCACTGAGACCAGGTCCTTCAGATTCAGCTGCTTTTAGAGCTGATTCCATCAGTAAGGAGCAGAAGACCTGAAGGACCTTGGTTCAGCAGGAACAAGTCATGTGACCTCATCCAGCTGCCTCCTGTAGTTTATTGGAGGATGTAGCTCTGTAGGTTTGATGGGAGGAAACCAGGAATAGTTTTGTAAATAAAGAGAAAAACATGTCAATGGTTTAATCTGATGAAGGAGTTACTGGTTGAGGAATCAAATGTTAAACTTTGCTGCCACAAACTTGAAAAGTATTTGCCTGCTTCATTTTCAAAGCTACTATTAAGTAACCAAAGGTTACCTCTGTAATATTGTTCTAGTTTTTATAGACTATTTCCAGGTTGTTTCTGTGTCTGCTGTCTAATAAATAGCAAACACACACACACACACACACACACACACACACATACACACACACACACACACACACACACACACACACACATTTTATATATATATATATATATATATATATATATATATATATATATATATATATATATATATATATATAATGTGTGCATAATACAGTAATTAGATGAGTTACTGATGTTGTCTTGTATTCCTATGAAGGACATAAACAAAAGGCTCATACTGAGACTCAGGTGATATATTGGCACCATTTTATTAGCTTCATATGTTCATATTTTCTTGTTTCCACTAATATAAAATTGGTTGTCCCTCAGCGTTTCTGTTTCTAAAGACTGTGATTACCACAGTGGCATCATGTTTAGATATAAAATGTAAAGGAAGGCCATGAGACCATCATCTGCAGCATTAATGTCAACAAACAGCAGTGTTGATTCTTCTCTCTTCTCGAAAACAACTAAAACAAAACCAGGAAACTCCAAGAAGCAGTCATTTGACCCTAAGCTCTTACATGCTGACTAAATCTATCTACTTTGTGATGGAAAATGGTGATTGTAATTCATATGTCATGTAGCCACACAAAGACCAAGTGCTTTCACCTTGGGCGAGTCTGTGAGTAATTATGTTTACTGCTGCTTGTTGGGGGACTATTGGCTGTTGTTGGTGAGAACTATATTTGTCTGTTCTAGGGAGTTCCTGTGATGATCCTGTTAAACAATTTTTTTCTGATGAGACTTCAAACAGAAATTATTTTGGCACATTTCCCATTAAATCTAGGTTCAGTATGGAACCTGAGAGCTGGTCAGGTCAGAAGTTGTGCACAGATATTCAAAGTTAAACTCTCCAAAAATGTCACTATAGATTTTTTATTGTAGTGATGTAGTATGTAAAGCCATATGAGGAGAGATTTATCAAAAGTATTACTTTTTTTTTTTTTTACATATGAAAAGGAATCATGTGGGCCATAAAAATACACTTTCTTTGAAAGTTGCTAAACTTCCCTGTGTAATGTGAAGGCACTTTATTTTAAACATTACTTGAAAACCTTAAAAGAATTCTGCATTTGCATATTGACTGTGGTGCATAAAATTTGTTTTGCAACTCTGTAGATACAGATACAGAGCAAAGCACAGATGTGTGCAGGTTAGAGCATCATGATTAAAAAATGTAAAATAAAATTTTTATTAGTTTATTATTTACTTTAAAAATTTTGCAAGGTATTGAACAATGCAACAATTTTTTTCTTATTAAAAAAACATATTAGGGCTGTCAATCAATTTTCAAACAATTTACTGCATATTGTTCATAGTTAACCTGACCAACTTAACTTATTTGGCACAAAATTATTTGTTTACAATTCCAGAGGTGTGTGTATATATATTTTATGTGTGTGTATATGTCTCGTCTCACCTTCACCTTCTTATTTGGGTTGGGGTCGCGAGGCCAGCATCCTAAGTAGGAAGCCCCAGACTGTGTGCATGTATGTGTGTATTTGTGTATGTCTCTATATTTGTAAATATGTGTGTGTATATATACAGTGTACACAGATCCTACACATCATCCAGTTCAGATCAGTTCAGATCCTGACCCAACAGATACTGTTGCTCAATAAATAAAATCTGCATTTGCTTTTTCTGTCATACGGACTGCAACTATAGAGAAAGAGATGAGTAGAGAGCTGAACCTGCTCACTTTGTTTTAGTTTAAAGTATTAGCAGACGCGCTAGCAGCTGTTAACTTTCGTCTCTGGTACAACTTCTCTGAGGTTTAGCCTGGCGGGGGTCCGATGAAAGTCTGGCGGGCCGCCAGGCTTATAAAGCACTGGGGGAAACCATATATATATATATATATATATATATATATATATATATATATATATATATATATATATATATATATATATATATATATATATATATATATATATATATATATCTGCCTGGCAGAAGAACCTGTCAAGATGGTCTCAACTCCCACCTCAAGCAGAGTTTTGACCCAGTCCCGAGAGCAGAGGGGGGCATTGAGTCTGAATGAGCCTTGATCCACTTTGCTGTTGTTGAGGGGGCCTTTTGCTAGCTGTGGTCGCAAGGTGGCCAATGCCAGTTGTGGTGCTAATCCTCGTAATCGCTGGTGGACACCAGAGGTTAGGGGAGCCATCAGGCAGAAGAAGGAGGGCTATAGGGCATGACTCGTCTGTTGGTCCCTAAGTGGGGTGCAGCAGTGGCAGTTGCTGAGGCAAAATCTCAGACGTGGGAGGAGTTTGGTGAGGCCATGCAGAAAGACGATCGATTGGTTCTAAAAAGATCACGCAGAGCTTTATGTAAAGAGGAGGACAGGGGTCTTGGACTTGGAACAAGGCAACAAGAGGTATAACAAGTGTAAAGAAGGTGCAAAAAGAAAAAGAAGATGCTGAAATGAGTAATTAGATCCAGAGAGGGAAGTAGCAAGGGAAACACAGTGCTGGCTTTACTGCCTAGACTGCAGGTGCAAAAGCAGTTTTCTGACCGACCCTAGAACCACATGCATACTCACTCACTCACCTCAGCCACCCATGCAAGACAGCAGCAAGGCACATACAAACCACACAAACTCACACAAGCACATGCAAGACCATGAATAAATGTGACAAACATAAACTGTGTTTCAAAGTTGAGTTTATACTAGACCTTCCTGCCACTCTGTTTGGTCAGGCAGAAAACGCATGAGGAATTTCTCTAATTGGATTATACCAATATGGCGTTGAGCCTGTGTACAACTGGCAACACAGTTAACCTATTCATATAAATATTTCTATCAACAGCTCTTTTAGTTTTGTCTAATTATTGATTCTGTTATTCCCTAAGCCAGGCATGCAGATGCAGGAAGATAAACATTTAGTTTGGAAATAAAGCAAAAGCAGTATAGGTTTGTATGTTTTAACTTGTAGTGGCTGAATTAAACATTATGAGAGAGGAATAAAAAATACTTTCGGCCTTGTGGTTGTGAGAATTTATTGGTGTATATTTTCATATTTTATGGTTGAAACTCCCAGCTTTGTAGTATTTTAAATTCTTTCCTTGTTGAGAAAAGATGTATGTTATTCCTGTTAAAAGTCTGTGGGTGCCACTGTTTCTGTTGGAAGGCACTGGAAACATTACAGGATCCCTCTTTGGCTCTTTAAATCCAGGAAATCAGGATGTTTTTTGTTCTTTTCTGTTGGCTTATGGTTATTTTGTTTATCCACTTATCAAAAAAACTTGCCACCCATCGATGTTTTGTTGCTAAACAAATCTTTGTTTAGTAATTATTAATTTTGATATGAAAAATCCACCACTCTCTTTCATCACAACAAAATTTACAAGTCAGTTCTACTGACTTGTTGAAGATGTATTTTTTAAAGCATTACCTTTTTAAAATGTTACTTTTAATATTTGTATTTCTTCTGTTAATCAGAAAGACTCCCAGCTTGTTATATCTGTCTTCTAACTTTTGGCAGCATCAGCATGCACTATTTATGATTTGATCTTGTACAGCTGATGCTGGAGTTCTGCTCTCAGTAACTTGTAAATAAATATTGACCTAAAATTCTATATTTCTGAGAACTTATGAAATGATGTTTGAATTCATTTAATTGAACTTGAATGGTTTTTGTGATTTAATAGGCTAAGTGGGTTTTTCTTGAGCCAGCAAATACTTTTGGGAAACAAATCTATGCTTGTGGTATTCATAAATATACCACTTGCAGTGATGGATATGCTTTTTAAAAAAAAGGCATCCCAGGTTTTTGAGATATCTATGTTTTATTTGCAGACAATAAAGAGGGCAGGTGATTGTGGTCATTAAGCCTATAATTTATAAAACAGTGAAGCTCATGTTTTCATTCTTTTAGATGAAACTACAGTTTTATCAATAGTAAGTTTAATGTTTTTGATTTAATTGCTTTCTTTACACAAACCCTATTAAATACTTTCAAATCTAGTGAGTAACACCACTTCTGGTCTCATAATTGCAATACTATTTATAAAAAGTCATACCTTAGCTTAAATTGTTTAAATATTATAGGAATTATATAAAGTGGTGTATAAGCTTGATTTGTGGTTTCTTCTCTTTATTTTCAAAAATTAGAAGCATTAATAATGTGTATGTGCATGTACGTAAGTGTGTGTATCTGTGTGTGTAGGTATAGAATTTGATTAGAAAGTTTAATGTAAACATAAGAGCAGGACTGGATTAGACACTCCTTCACACTCTTTTTCTAACACCTTTCTTCTTTGTTTAGTTTTACAGATCATTTTGTTGGTAATTTGGTTACTTATGTTTTTTCATTTTTTAATTTGTTTTGTTGAAATTGTAATTGTTTGAAATAAAAAAAGGTTACAATGGATTTTGTTCATTTGTCATAAAATTCTGTTTTGATAGATGACACCTATTGAACAGCTGTTAGCCTGACACACTGTGACAAGTCACATCAGTCTCAGAAACCTAATGTTTTCAGTAAAGGTATAATGACCACAGCAACATGCTTGCATATTTGTAAAATGTGTAAAAATATAGAGGGACTAATTAGACTCCTAAACAAGGAGTTAGTGAATGAAATAAATCTTGTTAAACCACACAGCTGTCGATCCATAATTTATTGCTGACAGCAATAACAAAAATAAAGCTTTTATGAAGAATAAAAAAATAGCTGAAGTTAGTGTTAGTGTGTTAGAAGGTTTAAGAAATAATTATAACTTGTATTTGACTTGTTGAATTGTATGGCATGTCATATACACACCTGTTTAAAGTCTGTGGCCAAAGCATCAATCAGTTCACAGAAGACATTAACTCTGTACAATAACCTGGAATATTTTTGACAGAAAATGATTTAAAAAATCATCGTGAAAAACGGTGAAAATATTGGCATGTTTCTGTTTCACTGGTATCTGAGAATGTTTTCTGTTTGTCTTTACCTGCTTGTTTACAGGTTATGTGCAAAGCCTGATCAGGCGTGTGGTGAACAACGTGAACATTGTGGTGAACAACCTCATTCTCAAGTATGTAGAAGATGACATAGTTCTTTCAGTCAACATTACCTCAGCAGAATGCTACACAGTGGACGATATGTGGGAGAGGGCCTTCATGGACATCACTGGTGAGCAGTCGCTGGTTACATTCTTTGGTTGTGGCATTAATATTATGATCAGACTCTGAGTGGCAATAGCTCAGGTAGTGTTATTGTCTTGCAACTGGAGGGTTGTCAGTTCGATCTCCACTCTGGATGGATCACTCTGTCATTGTGTCCTTAGACAAGACACTTCACCTGCATCGCCTGCTGCTGGTGGTGGTCAGAGGGTCCAGTGGCGTCTGTGTCTGGTTGCTTCACTTCTGTGGCTACAATGTAGCTCACCTCCATCAGCATGTGAACGACTGATTTAAAGGACTTTTTAGTACCTGTGTTTGTGTCACACTGACAATTGTCATTAAGACATATTAAGACTGTGTTACCTGGTAATATTAATTAGTAACTGTTTTCAAATCAGACTACTTTGAGAGCTTTCTCACATGTTCTAGATATTTCCTACATATCTGTGCTTTTATGTGTAAAGGCAATAGAAGGATAAAACATGCCTGCAGTGTTACTTCTTGTATCATTAAAAGTTTGTTCCTATTAAGTTGTTTTTCAACATTAATATATTTTTTTACTCCAGAAGTACGAGAGAAGACCCTGATTACCTGTAGCTTTATTGTCTTAAACATGTAGCTGTTTCAATTATAACTCTATTAGATCGTTTTTTTCTCATAACAATAATTGCAATTATTGATTTGTTGTCTGTCACTGTTATTGTAAAAGTTTCCAAATATTTTATTGATAAAAATGATTATATAATCAGAAAAAAACCTTCAGAAACCAGGACATGCCCATTGGTTGAACCAATTTGTGAAGAGATGACTTGTTTAAAAAAAAAAACATGATTCCTGAATAAGTCTTCTGTCAGTATTTAGAGGAAAATTTTTGTCAATCAGATTTTCTTTTCCTTTTCTTTTTTGTAGCTCCAGAACTGGTTCTAAGAAAAGTAATAAACTTCGCAGACTGCACCATGTGCTTGGACAAGAGGAACGCTAGTGGCAAGATCGAGTTTTACCAGGACCCACTGTTGTACAAATGTTCCTTCAGAACACGCCTCCATTTTACATATGACAGCATCAGTTCAAAGATCCCCTCCATCATCAAAGTGAGCAGCTCCATCTTTTAAGTTAAACTATAGGGACATGTTCATTAAATGCTTCAAATGAATTAATATTTGTTATATAGAGGCTTTTGTCAGTATCTGTCATTATTAAACAGTTGTTTTGGACTTTATTTAATATTGTAGTATAATGTTAATCTAGTATTTTCTAGAAAACTCAGAATGATATATGTTTGGAGTATTTGTTTAGGACTTATCAATCAATTAAACTATTTATATAGATCGCCCCTTTTCTAATAGGCATTAGGATTAAGCTGCTTTACAAAACCAAAGGTAAAAAACTAAAGTAATTCTAGCAAATAACAGACAAGTCATGATTAATTAGTCTTGTAAAATAAAATAATAGACAATTCAGACTAAAAATTAAAAATTGAGGGGTTATTAAATAATCTAAGGGCAATGTTGATTAAAGCAGGATAAAGTAAAATAATAAATTGTTTAAATTTAAATGGGGCTGCTTGGTGGCATTGTTGCCTTGCAAGAAGGTTGCAGGTTTGAATCCCGACTGCGGCCTTTCTGCGTAGAGTTAGCATGTTCTCTGCATGCGTGGGTTTTCCCCAGGTACCCCGGCTTCCCCCACAGATCACAACATGCCCTTTAGGTTACAATCCAGGACTCCCTTGACAAAGAGATTCTGAATCTCAATGGGACTTTCCTGGTAAAATAAAGGTTAATTAATAATAAATAATTAAAGAAAATGGAAAACTATGTAGCATTAAATATAAGACACTTGTTATGTTAACCAATAATCAGAGTTTACATTGGTTAGCCTACAGCTGTTTAAAACAAATTTCCCAGAGAGTAAATTTAATGCATCGCCTAATGTGCTTTAATCATGTTGTTCTATAGAGGCTTTATTATATTAGTCGTATCACTGAAACAATCGAGAAAATTAGCCAGGATTATTAAAAAAGTAAAGTAAAAGAAAGCTTTCTGTTGATTGTTATTTAATCCATACATGATGCAATAATAAAAAAAGGTTTTCTAAATTTCAAATCATAGCTCTGCCACTGTTAATTGGGTCAGACTCAAATATTTAGGAACTACCAGTTTAAACCAGTCGTATTCAGTTCCATACCCAAAATCTGGTGATGGCACTCATTTAAATGGGTTAAAGTGGTAGTAGTTTTTAGTATAATGTGTACAGAAACAAGCAAACATGTTCTCACAGACGTTCTAGTCATTTAGAATGTATTGAATTAAATAAAACTTAAATTAATTTATGGCTTACATATGTCTGATTCACTATCCAGTACCACAGTATATATTCTTTCTTTCAGAATAGAGGTTTTTTACTGTTTTGTTCTCAGTTTGCGATCATTACCAAGATTGTAACCCAAGCATGTTTATTTAATGCAGTTATACCAAAAAATGTTTTTACATTTTTTACCATTTGCTTTCAAAACTGTACAAATGAAAGTTCAAAATAATAACTTCTTTGTTTCTTACTTTGAAGATCCACACCATGGTGGAGAGCTTGAAGCTGTCCATTACTGATCAGCAGCTCCCCATGTTCATTCGGATTTTAGAGCTGATCATTGCCCTCTACTATGGAGAAATCGGAGGACACAAACAAAGTGAAGGTGAAGAAGGCGTGGGCCATGTCAGAGACAGTGGAGCCAGTTCACCTGGTGAGTGAAGGAGAAAGTCGATATCTCTGTTTTTTACTTTTTTATTGGTTTTGTAAATAGAAAAATGACCCCCCCCCCAAAAAAAAAAAAAAAATTTACAGATGCCAAGGTCTGGCATATGCTACTAGATGAAGAATGTGGGTTAAAAAAAGAAGAAGAAGAATTTACTATAATTTTGTGTAAGCCACAAACACAACTATCCTGTCCCTGATGCACACTTGTTAGTGTTCACATCAAGATGAGAACTGGAACATTTCCACAGCTTAACCAACTCTAACATAACACATACATATTAAACATCCCATTACCTTGAAACCCATCCTGTTTCTTGATAAAATGCTCATCCTGATGTTGTCAAATACAGCAAGATCAAGTCACAGGTCTTTCTGAGCTAAGTCAATCTTTGTAGCACAAGGAGGAAATTATGGCGGAGCTAAAGTGGTGGGTAGAAAGGAAAGAAGGGAGCTTAAGACAATACAGACTTGCTTTCTCTAACGTGCTCCTTGCCTCTTGGCCTGGAACTTTTACTGCAAGTTGGCGCAGCTTCCAGTTTGGTGTCCAATGCCAGATGTAAGAGTCTGTGTCATGCTACTGCTATGCAGAACCTCTGAGAATGAATTAGTATCCCATCACAAAAATATACATGAGGGAACCAGCTCTTGGAACCTGAGCGCGCCCAGACTTCATTGTGCTAGAAGTAATTGACAGAGTGAAAAAGAGAAGGGGGGCTGCCTGCAGTTGCATGTGTATGTAAAAGGTTGTGTGTGTGTGTGTGTGAGTTGGATTATACTTGTTTATCAACATGTTATTTTTCTGCGTGTGGATTTAGTTTTAGAATTAGATTTCAAATGACGAGAAAATAGACTATTTTGATAGGAAATGGAGCTCTGTGTTCATGGATAAAATATATTTTTATCTCTTTGTTACACACATTTTCTATTGATATCAAAATGTTATGTGGTTTTAATTTATTTATATAAAGTGCAGTTCATGCAGTGTATAAAAAACATTAAATGCACCTAAGTATTTCTGGTTCACTTGTGAGAAGGTGATGAATAAACAAATCAATTAGTCAAGCAAGGAGTCCACTTCTTCTGCTAAAATGTGCAGGGACATCTACTGGCCTGTGAGGGCACTGCCTTCCCATACAGTGTCAGTGAGCCGTTTATTTAATCACACACACATTTTCATCTCGGACATGTCCTGTTGCTGGAAGACGTTCTTATTGACACCATCTATCGCACTGCACTATGCAGCTCAAAGCTTTACAGCTGTGATGTTACACTTACTGTCTGACAATCACACCTGACCACTCTCATGATAATACGGTGAACAGAGATAGTTGTATTTCACACCTTTACGGCCACATTACACTCTGGAAAGGTTGACTTCAGTCAAGTACATCAAAGTCTCCCTAAGCCAATCTGTTTTAGTCATTTGAATGGCAGTTGTGCTTTCAGTTCGATTACCTCCTAATTCAAGTGTGGACTTTGTCAGGGTGTGATGTGAAGTTAAAGAGCTTATTTAGTTAAACTGACACCTCAAAGCCTTCATGGAGTAAAAACAAAAATGAAACATGCAGAAATGAGATGGAATTAGTTAAATTGAGCAAAACAGGAGAATAAAAGTCATAACATGGGATTTTCTGCTGCCAATTCACAAAGTGAAAGATTTAATTAAAATGTGTCATAATTTTCACTGCCTTAGCCTCTGGGATTCCAAAACCATGACTTCACAGACAATATTGTTTCTCGCAAGGGACATGAGGCAGTAAGGAATGGGATTACACATTCTTGTGTATTGACATCAATTTCCTCCATCCTGACATGTATGGAAACAGACATGATAAGACCAGTTTAAAGGTCAGGGTGTAAACCAGAGGCATGATTTGGGATCCTGAAAACCTTTAGAAATGAAATAAAATTTTAATTAAAAAAGGGAGGTTGAGGAGTTGTTTATTTTTTAACAGATACTGCCTTCATGAACATTTAGTGAAATTAATTTCAATGATCTTCCAAGTACTTTCTAATTTAATTTTTTAGGATAGTATAATTTTCTTGTTTTATTTTAAATTGTCCCGGTTTGTTTTGGCCACTATTTGAACTCCTAGCCATTGTTGTCCCAGCTAAGTTCTCTTCTCCTGTCATGCACTGCTTTCATAGAGCCTCTTTTCTTGTGTGTAATCTACAACTCAAGTCTAAATTGTCCTGGTGGCTCAAAGTTACTTGTTACATTGCCTTAGAATTTGACTGCTGGCTTCTAGTCAAAAATTTGTGACCCAACCTTTTTGCACATGCTTGTGCTGTTGGCCCAGTGCACACAGCCTTGATCACTGGGCCCAGTCAAGGCCCTCCTCTGTCAGGATGTTGGCTGACAGGCTGTGGTCTCTGGCATCAGTTGGAATGGACTTCCCCTGTCTCTGCAGAGCTCATGCAGTGGTGACTTCATGCTCCACACAGATAGTTATACACCTGCAGGATGGAGCAATGGCAGTAGTTAAAGATCTGTGTTGTTTTTGTGTGTTTGACAACTGGAATGACCTGCTTATATAAACTGTCCTGAAGGTGTGGACAAATTGACTGTCTTACCTGAGGTGTAGAGACTTTCATTTTCAGCTTTGTCCTTGTTTGACCAGTCTGTTTAAAGAACCAACAAGTTCAAAGTGCGTTTTACATACTCCCCTTTTATTAAAACCAGATTCAAATAAAACATTTATATTTACATGTATATCTAGTATGTATCTGCATTATCCACTTACAAAAAGGCAAAGGGTGAGTTTGAGTATAATTTATTTTTCAAGATTTGACCAAAACAACATAATGTAATTTGTAAACCTCTGCAATGAACAGCCATGGGCACACATCATTACTTCAAGGAATGATAGGATTTTCATTAATTTAAGCTTTTATGTGATCAGAATATAATTTTACATTTTGAGATTTTGTTCAATTTTCATACACATTTTTTGTTAGGTTTTTTATAGGCCCATATTTTGGGTAATCCAAATTAGAGCTGCAGGATATTAGAGAAAATATGCAATTTTGCAATATTCATTTATTCTACTAATCTCAAAAGTATCACACATCTCTCACCATGCTTTTTGTGTGTTTTGGTGTTTTGGGGCATTATCATCTAAACTGGATGTGGGCATGGCAGGCAGTAAGACTTCATCAGATCAACATGCAAATGCCTGTCACTTAGAACAATTTTTAGAGCAATATTTAGGATAACCCTAATCCACATTTTATTTATAAGTACATATTTATTTATTCACATTTTTACAAAACATCTTTATGAATCTAAGTAGACTCAGGCATGGCCATATTTAGCAGTGATTTATTTATAAATTGCTTGTTTGTCAAATAAATAAAACTTTGTTTGTTTGTTTGCTTATCAGGGATGGATGTTGAGATGGAAAGTTTGGGATCCAGCCAGTACTCCAGCCAGGAACTCTTCATGGAATCTGGGAGTCCTGAGGAGGGAGATCAGGGATGGGTGTCCTGGGCTTGGTCCTTCGTTCCTGCTATTGTTGGCACAGAGGAGGAAGGAGAGGAAGGCCTTTACCAGCAGAACGAAGCAGGGGGCCTTTCCAGCAACCCTCAGCAGCACACATCCAAAGATCCCATTGTTTCCATAGGATTCTTTTGCACAAAAGCATCTGTCATCTTCAAGGTAAATCAGCTGTTTGAAAACAAACAAAAACACTTTTATTAACTATTGTGTGTATTGCAGCATAATACTCTCATTATATCTAAATGTCACATTTGTTAGAATTCATATTGGCATGCATCGACTGGATGACAGTTCAATGTAAACACTGATATAAATTCTTCATATTATTTCTCTTTTTAACACTGTTTCAAACTTCACAATATCACTAAATGTCTTGATGTTCCTTTCTGATCTGACATGCACGTTTACATCATTCTTATTAGGCATGCTGCACGTTTCTTTCTACTAAAATTGATGAACACATCAGTTGCATTTCATCAATCTTCAGGACATTTCAGTGTTTGTGTGTCCTAACAGTGAACACAGTGTAACCACTAACTGCTTTCTCAGGTTACACTAATATTTTAAACCTTACAATGACATGAACACTATTTAGAAATAGATCCCTAAACTCTAATCCTGTCTGCTCACACAGAGCTCTCTGTTTCCCTTCAGTTTGAGGCACCACATATTACTTTACTGGTAGTAGTGTGTGTGTTTGTGTGTTATTACAAGCATGTGTGTGTGTGTGTGTGTGTGTGTGTGTGTGTGTGTGTGAGAGTGTCCACATACCCCAGGTATTGTGTGTTGAGTGTGTGTGAGGACTGAAGGGGAGGTATTTCTCAGGCCACAAAAACCATGGCGTTTTTCTAATGTTTAAACTGGTCCTGTATTGTTTGAGTTCTTTTAATCAATTAATTGCCTCTCTTCTGGAGTAATTGCAGACAGCTGAACGGACTTTTTTTTCCTTAAACATTCTTGTCTCTTTCCTATAAGGAAGTATTTAGTTTGAAGGAATTTCATGTCTTTGAACTGCCACTGGCTGAACTTGAGTTTGACATGAATGTGAAATTAGAGACATATTTTTAGATTACTTAACCACTACTTCTCAGATCTCTTTGATCCAAAAACGAATAATTTATTGACTTTTACACACATTATGCATAGCTTTGGCTGACCAGTTGTTTCCGTCTTTTGATATGAACACCTGCCAAACCTTCACTACAGCCATTTTTTATTAAAAGAATATTCATTTACATTTTGATTTTCTTTTTTCTTAAATTCCAATAGCATGATTAAAGTTCTCTTTTTTTATTAACTTGTTACATTTTTTCAAAAAGGAAGTTCATGTTCACTGATTTAAACATTTCCTGTATAACCATATGTTGGACTTCCACAGCCCTTAACTGGTCTAAAAGAGGAGAATGAGGAGGTATAAAATCTGTAGTTAATTTGTTTAGATTTTTCCATGACCTTTGTTATTTCAGAATTAGGTTTACTCACAAATGACCCACAGGTCTAAGAAAGGCTATGACACATTCTTCATTGTTTTCAGTTAAATTTGTATTTATTTAGTAGCATTACCACTGTGCACATCATGTAATAGTCTATCCAGATCACTGAACATGAACATCCTTGTTCACTAGTATTCTCAGAGATCTGCTGGTTTTGTTGGGGGGTGGGGGGCCTGCATGTGATTAAACTATCAGAAACCAAAGAGGGGAGGGGGCGAGGGTGAGAGTCTGCTCCATCAAAATAATAAGCCACAGCTGCTTCTTGATTTGCACCTGCTTCCTGTGTTAAAGTTGAATGGGTTGCATTTTGGTCTACACCCACTCTTAGTTTTTGTTAATCTAACCTCAGAAGCATCACAGCTCTACTGTCCTCACTCCTACCTCAACCCTATACCTCCATTCTGTCTCCACAGCCAGAAGGACAGTGAATCTTGTTTTATTCCTTTATAAAGGCTGTTTATTTGTTCCTGTTAATTCAGATTTATGTCAGGCATGTCTCCACTAAAATAAGTACTCATTGTTCAGTTTGAATTTTTAAAATTTTTGATTCAAGCCCAAACTTGAGACTGAACATGGTCAGAAATTCTATAGTTTGGCATGTAGCTTTCATTTTTCATAACAAAAAAAGATCACAAACAAACAGTATGGCATATCCTATATTATTTTAGTTTATTTGTATCAGCATGTTAAAATATTGGCTTGGTCATCGCTGTAAGAACAGTTGTCCTCTGATCAGTAGGAGATTGGTTCAATCCCCGGCCACAGCAGCCATGTGCTGAAGCATCTTTGGGCTGAACACTGAACCCTAAAGTTTCCACTCGGGGATCAGTTGGATGCAGAGAAAGATTTTGTTGTTATTATTATTATTATATTAATACAAACCTTTACTGTTCTACATTTCATTACATATTGTTTTATTAATTCATCCTTCACTGGCGTTCTTTATTTTTATTACAATACTTTATAATTCAATATGAATTAATTAAATGAAAATCAATAACTTAAAATGGAAAATATGAAAACCAGACTAATTCTGTTTTCATTTCCGGGGTCTGTTGTGTACGTATTTTTTAAAATGTAGCTCTTTACTGCTTTAATACCTTTTTAGTCCCGTCTACACCTGGGAATGAACAGATAAAAGGCTTGTCTTCCCTCCTTTCTTATTTTTGGACTATACCATGCTCCTAGCATTAGACACTAAGTAAAATTACATTTGTTTTTTTTTTTTTTTTTTACATATGTGATACTAAATAATAAATATACATTTTCTTTTGTTTGTTTTCTAAGTTGACAGATACACAATCAGAAAGCAGCTACTACAGTCCTCAGAAAGTCAGGTCCAAGGAGGTTCTGTGTTTGGAGCAAGAAGGAATCACTATTGAGGTATAAATTTTAAACTTTTATTTAAATAGTCTGTTTAAGCTCTGATCTGCAGATTATGATGTAGCCAGTTGTCACAGTTTACCGAACTGTCAACCAACTGATCCTGAACTAGTTTTTTGTTATTTTTAGAAAAAGTTAAATATTGATATAGATTGTAGTATTTTCAGGTTGCAGAATGCAGTTTATAATGGTGAATATTATAATAATAGAACATGTAAATACCAGGCTCCAGTTATCATGTTTACCTGAGCAGCCATTTCTTTTTAAACTGAGCAGACCAAAGCCTAATGAGAGAAATGAAAACAGTGGGCTTTTCTTTTTGATAAAATTGTATTTTGAAGGATATGAACAGTTGCATTGAATAAATGAAATACATTTGTAATAGATACATTACAGACAGTATTGTTGAACTTGAAGTAAACTTATGTCCTGTGCATCTAGCTGTATGTTGATTTAAATAGCTTTCTATGGTGTTTATTCTAGGTGCTCATGATGGGAGAGCCCTTCTTTAATTGTCAAATTGGCTTTGTGGGCTGCCGGGCACTCTGCCTGAAAGGCATCATGGGAGTTCGGGATTTTGAAGAAAATGTGAACCGACGCGAAGAGGTAAAAAGAAAAACCTATAATAACCCCCCCTAAACTAACTACATTATCCTCCTACAGCCTGTGTCCCTAAAGAAAAACATGTGAAGTAGGAACAAGAGTTGTTTTCATTGTTTTTTATCTGACAGTTGAAAACAGTTGTGTTTACAAAGTTCTCATCTGCTCATGAACAGAATATTTGGGCTCAGCTGCCTTAAATATATTAGGTAATCTGTGTTGTTTGTCATGAGTTTCTTAATGTTTACTTTATACTTTAAACTCACCGCAAATTTGTAGAAATAATCCTAGATTTATTGTATGTTTTCTCTCCTTTTTAATTATTTCAAATAATTATAAATACTTGCCCCCCACCCCAGTTAAAACGTGTTGTTCTTTCTTCAACTCCTCTTTATTTTCTCATGTCTCTGCAGGATGCTGTGTTCTTCAGCTGTGGGGAAAGCCTAAGAAGTAAAGGAATGACTTACCTAACCAACTCTCTGTTTGACTACCGCAGTCCAGAGAACAATGGTGTCAAAGCTGAATTCATCCTGGATTCTACCAATCACAAGGTCACAGTGAAATCACATAAGTCATGCATGAGCTGTTGAATACTCAGGCCTAATAGTCGTGTTCCAACAAATAGTGCAAAAACAAAAAAACAACAACATATTTTAAAATATTTTATACGTTTTATTTTTATTTACTTTCACTAGTGGTTTATTTCACCACTCACCCAGCTGCTATCTGAGTAGTCCTGTTACAGCCAGTGTTCCTGGTCTTCACAGAACAAATATCCACTATGTTTAGAAATATTTGTGACATTCAGGGAAGCAATTGTTTTTCCATCCGTTCATTCATTCATTGATCATCCATCTGCCCTCAACAATCTAACCCTAAAGGTTTAGGTGTCAGTTTATCATCAGAGATTTTGCAACCAGTCCAGCTTTGATCCAACAACGAGCCAAAGCCATTAGTGGCCCCCTAATAAATATTACTCATTAACCTGTCTCCCTGATAAGACTCTCCACTCCAGAGGTCTTTGTTTACATTTGGTTTGATTTGTTAAATGTGTTCAGGTTCCTCCTAGTTCTTTCTGTGGTTTGTTGTATAATAGAATGATAACTTCGTAGTGATGTCTGTCACTGGATCAAAATCAAAGTTGTCATTTTATTTGGTAATACGAATTTTCAATTTATAACTTTCAGAAGTTATGTTGATTCAAACGTTAAATTCACATAAACGTAAATGTTGCTGAAAATACACAAAGACAGAACTTCTAAATATATAGATGCTGTGTTTTATGTAAATTACATTTTAGTTTTCTACTTTAATTAATCATTCTTTACATTTTTTCCTCACATGTAATTTTTACTACTTCACGTTAATAATGCTTTTATTGGCTAATTGGAAACAAGGCAAAACAAAATAAAATCTAACTAAGTAGTTGAGCCATTCGACAGCTTTTCTATCTCTGATCTGACCCTCACCACCATATCTGCCTTGACCCCAGTCATTGCCACTCTTAAAGGCTATCACCCTGTTTGCAGCCTTGCTGCCATGTTTACCAAACTCTATTTTGTTTGACAGGAGACTTACACAGAGATAGTGGGCATGCAGCGCTTTGGGGCTTTCTACATGGATTATCTCTACACAATGGAGAACAGCAGCTCCAAAGGTAGTGTTTAATTGATGCCTCCACATAGAGCTCGTTTGGTCACCTTGCCACCTTTTCTCTTTCTTTATTCCAGTCATGTTCTATTTTCTTCTCTCTGCCTGTTAGTTCTTTCCTCCGTTCCCCCTCTCTCATTCTTTCTCTTTTCTTCTCCCTGTCAAACAAGCCCACTCCAGACTTGAAGAAAGAGCTTGTCTTGTTTCATTCACAACCACCTGGTCCTTGACCCTCTCTGTCCTCACTCTCACCCTAAACTTACCTGCAGGGCAACTGTCAGAAGTGTTTAGTCTACGCTGACACGTATTTGAGTTTCTCTCTCCCTGTTGCTTGTTGAAACTGTTTCCCCTCTGTTTCTTTACCTGCATGCTCTTGAGAAAGTGAATAGGCCCCTCTTGCCTAATTAGATGTCACTCTTTTGGGCTGAATTCTTAAGATGGGTAGAGTTCCTCATTCCGCAGCAGCAGCAGCAGCACTTGAGATTGTTTATTCAAAATTGAAAGATCTGAAGTTCCCATTAAGAGATAAATCCCCCCTCCTTCAATCTGAAATGTTATCTTTGGCCCACCAATGTCTCTGCCTGAGTGTGAGACTGAGCAGGTTTGTTTCCTTGATGCTGGTGGAGCGTTTCTCTCTGTGCAAGCATGTTGAGAGAAATATCTATGTAGGAAATGGAAATAACCAAATGATTCATATTCGTGCATGAACATGCAGCTCCTTACCTTACATTAAAGCAATCTATAGTAAAATAGCTCAGTTGCTTGTGTTACTAAATATCTTTGAGATAATGTAGCTATTTCATTTAAAACCAGTCACTTTATAGTATGCTGCTATTACAATAAAACATTTTTGATGAAACTTGAAGGATAAAAGGCACATCTGCCATCTTTTAAATTTCTAAAACGGATCATTTAGACCTTCCTGATGTTGTCTGTTATTTTACTTCTTTGTGTTTTATCCTTCTTCTAACTAGAGTATTGTTTCCTCCTGCTGCTGTCAGCTAGAGATAATTATCTAAATTAAAAAACAACATTGATACAGTCATCTGGAGCTGTCTGAGGCATTTCTGACAGCAGGATGTGTCAATTGTTTTCCCTGTGGGACAGCTGTGGTTGCCCATGCCAATAGGAATGCCTCTATTCTACTTGGACTCGGATCTGATCCAGTGTCAGCCTAACAAATTAGTCTGCACCTAAGCAGGACTAACTCCTAGTCCTCCTAAATACCTACCCACCCAGTCACCTTTAATGTTGACTTCACATGAGAGTATGCTGCAGAGTTAAACTTTTTTTAATTCAGGGAAATGGAGACTGATTCAAATAGTCTAAATCCCAGCTAATTTCAGCCTTCTCATCATTCTACTGACCATTCTAACTACAGCCATATGGTTGATATTAGGTGTAATCCACTGCAGCCCAATCTTGCAGGGGGGAAGGGGAAGTGGCATTGCCTGTTGCTCTTTATAAGTTTCCAAAATTCTGTGTTACAACCCTGTACCCCAGCTTTTTCAGGGAGGGAAGAAAAACCATTGTGTTGACTCTGAGCTGTAAGAATGTTCAGTTCAGTGGTGGAATGTAATGGGAATACAGCAAGTAGTGACCCTTTGTCCTCTTCCTCCCTGACTGCCATTCATCCACCCCCTCCTTTTATTTTTAATTTCTCCCCTTTTATTGCCGGGGAGCTGAGTCTTTTAAGTGGACCTCTGGAACATAGGCCTGAGATGAATGAAGGGACAGCTGTGTGAAAGAACAGGACATTTGGAATAGTCATCATTTAAGTTGTTCATGGCTGTGTGTGCTGCTCCCTGCTGCTGCATTACACCACAGCTATCCTTGTTGTGTTTTTGTGGGGTGCGGAGGAAAATTTTGATACTTTAAATATTAAAGAGAAAAATAAATCTGTAAATTAAAATGAAATGATGATATTGACTTATTAGCTTAGCCCTGATTGTTAAGTATGTTGTGTTGTTTATTTTCTAGACTCTCAGGACTTCTCTGTGTTGAGTATTGAGGAATTAATACCTATAATTCAAGAGACGTCCATCAAGAGGCTGGTGGTGGGACCTCTAGACATCAGGCTTAACAGCAGCGCCGTCCACCGCATCCTCAAGATGATCACCTGTGCCATGGATCATGAATATGAACCATACTGCAAACCAGCTCAAGGTCAGTGTTTTGATGATAAATCATTTATTTTTTACTCTTACTTTTTTATTCTTCTACACCATAAAGTACAGCAGGTTGTACTTTATTTCATTCTCAGCACATTTTCATCTTCTTACTCAACCTGTCCATCAATACACAGCTGTGTACAGAGTTTTTATGGATACTTTTAATCCTTGAAAACACTTGATTTTAATGTGGTACTTTCAAGGTTTAGAAAGTGCATGGATTTTCAATAAATTGTTTAATTGTTCTTGAAATTTTCTAAAATTGATTGTAGCGTGGTAACATTTCTGAGACATTGAAGTGAAATATTTGCTTTGAATGTATGTGTACACTGTAAAAAAGTATGTAGAAAAAATGAATAATGTCCTGGTCATTATCAGCCAGGATGTTTTCCATTAAGTATTTGGACATTTCTGTTTATTCTAAGGTAGATTTTAGTTAAAAAAAAAAAAATCTAAATACAAGTGAAACACCTGTAATCAAATAAAATTTCTTCAGGTTTTACAGTACACTTTGCCCTATTTTTTACGGATTTTTAATTGTTTACTGTTCATGTAAGTTGCTGGAAAAAGCTTGAAAAGCCTCCTTGGAAGTGCTTGAAATAAATTTTGGCAGAGGACTGAGAAACCTGTGTATATGAATCAACATATAAACCTATTGTAGCCAGTTGATTGCTGAGGATGGGAACCAGCTCTCCATGACCCATAACAGATTTAAGCTGGAACTGAAAATGGATGGAAGAAAAAGATTAAACCAGGTGTCTTTTGATGATTTGCTATTAGTGAGCTCCTCCCTTTGTTGTTAAATATATTTCATGTCCTTCTGTGTTCAGTAGATGTAGCTAACCCTTCTGTAAAGGACTCATAAAAGAGTAATGGCTACAAGCTTAGCTTGGTTTAACATATGTTGGTTTACATATCAAATAATGAAGCAATAAGGATTTGGTTTTCTAAAAATAATTAGGAACTATTATTCTTACCATTTCTATTTGAGAAGTTTCTGGTATTTTCTGCATAACAGTGTGTTCAATTAGACCCCAAGTTAAAAATGAATAGAATAGAAGAAGAAACTAAACCAGCTAATAAAGACAAAGTGATAAAAACATCTTTCAGTATTCATGTCCATTTCTGTTATGTTTTAAAACTTATCCCATATTTTAAATTGAGTACTTTTGTACAACAAAGTAAGTAGTAAGATTAGCAGAATATTTTTTTCAGGTTTTCAGTTTCAATGATTTTATTGAGAAATGTAGGTTAATATACAAATACTTTTAGAAAAAGTAAAGAGAAACGTATTTGTTTTTTGAAGCTTTGCTAGTTTCTCTAACTAGTATGCAGGTAGTTAACTGACGTGGTTTGTTAAAATGATGGATACTGTCATTTTTTATTATTTTTGGAATGATGCAGGTTTGGCTTGGTATGCATATATTTTTAGATGTGTTTCTTTGTTTAACTTCATTTTTTTTTTGGTTTTGTCTAGTTCCAATTTAGAATTTTCTTCTTCATACAGTGCTTCCCAACAGAGTATTTTTCTTTCCAAGCTATTAGTAAATGTCAGACACATTTTCAGGTATCTGTGTATTTTGCACCACAGAGAGCTGGCTGTTCCACTGCTGTGAATTATTCATGTTTAAATAGAGGGAACAGAGTAATAAGACGTGTATGGATGTGAAACCGTAAAGAACACGTTACACAAGTACAAATGTGTGTGACTTGGCATGGACTGTTCTGCTTTTTAATGTATTTATTGTGCCGTCTTTTCTATGTGATTTAAGAAGTGTTGAGTTGTTGTAGTCAGATTTTCAGTGTTGTGAGTCATGTCGACTAATTGGTTGTAATTTAAATGTCTGTCTTTTGTGATTATTGATTGAGGCCTGGCACTTTGTTGCATTCAGGTATAACTGAGCAAGTTAAAGCTGAAGCATGCCGTGGCGGTAGGCCAGAGACCAAAACAACTATGAGATCAGGTTTTGAGACCACCTGGGAGCTGGGAATTAGGCCCAACAGAACCTCTACAGAACTAAAAGAAGCCAATGTGCTGGGACCAGGGCCAGGACCATAACAAAGGGTTCAGGGTTCCAGGCACCGGATATAGTTGTGTGTACTGGTTATTATGTACAGCGGTTAGTTCTGGCCATGTTTACTTCTTTTCCATGTTTACATGGCTGTCTTTATTTTGTTGCCATTTCCGAATGTTTTTGATCATTTGCTAAGGAGTGGTTTTATGAAATATTTCTAAAAAGCAGCTACTGGGAAACAGTCTCCGTAATTAAAAATGCTTACCAGTGCCAGGTTTTATAGAGCAGATCTGATTTCTTTATTTGGTGGTTTTCTTTGTTGTTGGAATTACTTTTTTTTTTATTGCTTTCAAGTAACAAAGACTTATGGCTCTTAGTAATATTGGTATAGTTTACAGCTAACCTCTTATTTTAAAGCAGAAATTACCTTTCTTTATTATAAATACTTCACTTTATAAATAATTCACTTCATAAGGATGTTGGCAATTTATAACTTTTAACCATTCTTGCAAGATATTACTGGATATTCTGTTTCACTGTTCATTTTTTAAAGACAACATGTTTCTCTCATTACAGAAATGATTGAAGTGTGCAGCAGTGCAGCTACTCCAGAGGCAGTCTCCCACTTAGAGGAGTTCATCCCAACCAGACTCACCTGTCTGACTTTACTCCAAGTGTCAGTCACTGTCTCCATGGCAGAGTTCAACCTCCTCCATGCTCTAATTCCAGTCATCATGGGACACAAGGTAGCACCTGAACACAACTTTTGTTCCTGACCCTGACCTTTTCCAAAAAGATTTTTTTTAAGTTTTTAAAATGCCATTGAGGTAACGTGGTACAAATCTTCATACTAAGCAAGAACATACATATGCATACAGGATTAGACACTCCCATTTACCCAAATAGGTTGTAAAATGCTTCATAGTTTGGATTTTACTCTCTACATATGATGAGACTTAATTTTGTTTATAATTTAGATTTAAGAACTTATCAGAGGGACTCAAGGTTGAGATACAAAATTCTGCAAAAGACTTAAAAACAGTGGAATTTTTATCATAACCTTGGAATTATTCAGTAAGTGAAGATGACAGATTATAGATTATTTACAGATCAGAAAACTAATTTAACCATAGATAAAATCCCCTTCATGTTAAATCTACTCATCAGAAACTAAAAGGTAAATCTCTCTAGCAGCTCTGTGATGTAGCATCAATACATCACAACAAACTGAGGTTGTTTGAGGTTTATTGGTACTTAGGCAAAAAAGGATATTCTAGATGAGTTTTCTTTAAACAGCCTTAGTTGACTTAAGTGTTGGAAAGTATTAATGCTGAGATATAGAAAAGCTGTGTCTTTATATAACTGCTTAAGTAATGAATGCTGGCCTCCAATATAAGACGTTGTAGAACATAACTAACAGTTTACTCAGAGAATAGGAGGAATCTCAATAGCTTTTCTTGGAAAGGAAAACACAGTAGGTTGAAGAATTTGAGTATTTTATATTTTCAATCCAAATGAGAAAATGATGCCAGAAACACAAGAGTGCGAGTAGCAGAATGATTACTATGCTGGGAATCAAAACGTGTATAACATGCAATGTGAAATCTGGAAGTGTCCTGCCTCCAGTTGAATCGTTAAAGAAACGCTGGACATTTATTTTCCTGCTGTGGGGGTAGATTTGGATAATAATCAGGTCAAACATACCCTAAAACTGTAAGAGCACTTCATAGAGACCAACAGAAAAAAAAATCCAGAGAGAGGGTTACTCTTTCACTTCACTGCAGTGTTCAGAAAATAATTTTTGTCTGACGTTGCCAATTTGATATAATCAGTCCTTAAATAAAATACAAGAATTGCAAATCTTTTTTCTTTTGTTTTTATTTACTTCCAGGCATCACCAGGACCAGTCTCTGTGCCAGCTTTCCAGCCTCTGCACCCTCTACCTTCAGTGCAGTTCCAGGTTGAGCGGGTGAATGTTGAACACTCTGTGCCGATGTACGCGCCAGAGCTGATCTCTACTGTCAGCAGCCTCAGCAGTCCTCCTGACAACCTGCTACATCACTGCTATTCACATCTCTACCTCAAGGTGAGCACACTGCTGTAATAAGATTCAAACAGGCTTTAATCTCAGTGGCCACTTTATTAGGTCCACCATGCTAGTAACGGGTTGCTCTCCCCTTTGCCTTCAGAACTATCTTAATTCTTCATCTCATAGGCTCAATAAGGTGGGTCTGGTCCATGTTGGCAAGACAGCATCACACAGTTGCCGTACACCACTTCATTCCACCACATCCCAAATGTTTTGGACTGGACTGAGATCTGATGAATGTAGAGGTCACTGGGGTCTAGTCAACTCATTGTCATGTTCAAGAAACCAGTAAGCGATGGTCTGATCTTTGTGACATGGGGCATTATCTTGCTGGAAGTAACCATCAGAAGATGTGTCCACTTCGGTCATAAAGTGATGGAAATGACAAGCAGCAGTACTCAGGTAGACTGTGGTGTTAAAGCCATGCCCAGTTGGTACTAAGGAATGTTCCCCACACTATTACACCACCAGCAGCCTGAACTGTTGATACAAGGCAGGATGGATCCATGCCTTCATGATGTCACCACAAAATTCTGACTTGAGCTTCTGAATGTTGCAGTTGAAATCTAGACTCTTCAGACCAGGAAACATGTTTCAGTCTCCTGGTCCAGGTCTGGTGATCCTGTGTGTATAGGCTTTATGCACAGAGTACTTAGTAGAACTTCCGGTTTAAACTTGTCCAGCGCGACCATTTCCGGTTCCGTTTGAAGCGTGAAGATTTCCAGAGTTAGAGTGCATTTCCAGCTAATGATATTGTTTATAATTAAAATGAGTGATAGTATAGTACAGTATGATATACAGTGGGGCAAAAAAGTATTTGGTCAACCACCGATTGTGCAAGTTCTCCCACTTAAAATGATGGCAGAGGTCAGTAATTTTCATCATAGGTACACTTCAACTGTGAGAGACAGAATGTGAAAAAAAAATCCATGAATTCACATGCTAGGATTTTTAAAGAATTTATTTGTAAATTAGGGTGGAAAATAAGTATTTGGTCAATAACAAAAATTCAACTCAGTACTTTGTAACATAACCTTTGTTGGCAATAACAGAGGTCAAACGATTACTATAGGTCTTTACCAGGTTTGCACACACAGTAGCTGGTATTTTGGCCCATTCCTCCATGCAGATCTTCTCTAGAGCAGTGATGTTTTGGGGCTGTCGCCGAGCAACACGGACTTTCAACTCCCTCCACAGATTTTCTATGGGGTTGAGGTCTGGAGACTGGCTAGGCCACTCCAGGACTTTCAAATGCTTCTTACGGAGCCACTCCTTTGTTGCCCGGGCAGTGTGTTTGGGATCATTGTCATGTTGGAAGACCCAGCCACGTTTCATCTTCAAAGCTCTCACTGATGGAAGGAGGTTTTGGCTCAAAATCTCACAATACATGGCCCCATTCATTCTTTCCTTAACACGGATCAGTCGTCCTGTCCCCTTAGCAGAAAAACAGCCCCAAAGCATGATGTTTCCCCCCCCATGCTTCACAGTAGGTATGGTGTTCTTGGGATGCAACTCAGTATTCTTCTTCCTCCAAACACGACGAGTTGAGTTTAGACCAAAAAGTTCTACTTTGGTTTCATCTGACCACATGACATTCTCCCAATCCTCTGCTGTATCATCCATGTGCTCTCTGGCAAACTTCAGACGGGCCTGGACATGCACTGGCTTCAGCAGCGGAACACGTCTGGCACTGCAGGATTTGATTCCCTGCCGTTGTAGTGTGTTACTGATGGTGACCTTTGTTACTTTGGTCCCAGCTCTCTGCAGGTCATTCACCAGGTCCCCCCGTGTGGTTCTGGGATTTTTGCTCACTGTTCTCATGATCATTTTGACCCCACGGGATGAGATCTTGCGTGGAGCCCCAGATCGAGGGAGATTATCAGTGGTCTTGTATGTCTTCCATTTTCTGATAATTGCTCCCACAGTTGATTTTTTCACACCAAGCTGCTTGCCTATTGTAGATTCACTCTTCCCAGTCTGGTGCAGGTCTACAATTCTTTTCCTGGTGTCCTTCGAAAGCTCTTTGGTCTTGGCCATAGTGGAGTTTGGAGTCTGACTGTTTGAGGCTGTGGACAGGTGTCTTTTATACAGATAATGAGTTCAAACAGGTGCCATTAATACAGGTAACGAGTGGAGGACAGAAAAGCTTCTTAAAGAAGACGTTACAGGTCTGTGAGAGCCAGAGATTTTCCTTGTTTGAAGTGACCAAATACTTATTTTCCACCCTAATTTACAAATAAATTCTTTAAAAATCCTACCATGTGAATTCATGGATTTTTTTTCACATTCTGTCTCTCACAGTTGAAGTGTACCTATGATGAAAATTACTGACCTCTGCCATCATTTTAAGTGGGAGAACTTGCACAATCGGTGGCTGACCAAATACTTTTTTGCCCCACTGTATATATAGTATAGTACTAAGAAATGAAGCCATCATATAAGTATCAGCGACGGGAATCCTTGACAGCTGAACACTGCTGTGTTCCGTTGTGTATCGCATCAGCTGAATATAATTCATCAGTCAGTTTCCACACATTTCCACTGAATAAATAACTACAAAACGGAAGGATTGTGAACTTAAGAAGAGAGAATGTGATCATTTCTAACCACACCCGCGTCCGCCGTCGACACTTTGCAGCACAGTACGTCAAAGAGATGAGTGGAGGAGGCTAAAGCCTGGCCGTTTGTGTTTTATTTCACTGGAACAAGTATTATTTTGGTGAATGAAGACTTGGTGTTTGATAACATACAGCTAGACCAGAGAAAGTTGAAAGTTGGGAAGCAGTTGGAGCCCACGATCACGACTATATATATTTGTCTCACTGTTTTTTGATGATGGAAGCTATGAGCTAACGCTGTTAGTTTACTTTCATATTCATGAATAAAGTTGGTTATATATAGCTTAAAGTCCTTCACCCGCTTGCTCGCAGACGTCTCTGTGTGTTTTTCAAAAATCCGGTGGACATCGTCTATCGTGATGCGCGGCAGGTCTTGAAAACAACACGTAAATAATTCCATTTTTTCCGGTCTGCCATAGAAATGCATTGAGCAAAACGGTAGGAGGGCTGGCTTTTCGTAACGAGGAAGTGACCGTGCATAAACCCCATTGTAGCCTCAGTTTCCAGATGGTCTCCTGCTGCTGTAGTCCATCTGCTTCAAGGTTCAACATGCTGTAGATGAGAGATGGTGTTCCGTTGACCTTGGTTGGGACCCGTGGTTATTTGAGCTGCTGTTTTCTTTCTTTCATCTCCAACCAGTCTGTCCACTCTTATCTGACCTCAGCAAAACATGTTCATCCATACAACTGCTGCTCACTGGATATTTTCTCTTTATTATTCACTGTAAACCATAGAGATGATTGTGCGTGAAAATCCCAGTAGATCAGAAGGTTTCAGACCAGCCTGTCTGGTACCAACAACCATGTCACATTCAGAGTCACTTAAATGCCCTTTTAGGAAGTTGTTATCACCACGTCTAGATGCTTGAATGCATTGAGTTGATATTGTGTGATTGGCTGATTAGATATTTGCTTAAACAAACAATTGCACATGGGTACCTAATAAAGTGGCAAGTGAGTCTAATTCTCTTTTACTAATATTCTATTTAAGTTTTTATAAACAAATATAGGACACAGAACATTTACTTTTAAATAATATATTTGTCATGCAAATACAGTAAAGGATAAAATGTAATAATAATTTGTTCATAACAGTATTTATTAATTACATCAGAAGTTGTTTCCATTTCCTTTCTGTTTTACCTTTTTATTCCATATTTAAATAAATAAAACATACCTAATTTTGATAGCATTGTTAAACAAGTCAGCTGCACTGCCCTCCTCCTAACATCACATTGAAATGACCCCTATGACTCTTTTAATGACTTTGATGACCCCTGTTTGACTGATCATAAAACTAGAAGAAGCCCTGCACGTCTTGATGATCAACAGTTTATCTCTGGTTTTCTTTATATTATCCAAACCAACAGGGTGCCTTTCACTAGTTTATCATTAAAAGTAGTACAGTTTTTTTTAATATGGAATATAAATATGGAAAGTTAGAATTGCCAACCATATAAAAAATAATTTTTCCTTTTATCAAATTGTCTGGTTTGTTAAAGCCATTTCATTTAATAGCTGTGTATTTTTGACAGCCACAGAAAACGTGACATTCAACAGTCATTAGACAAGCTGAAGATGTTTTGGTCAATAGGCTTTATGCACAGAGTACTTAGTAGAACTTCCGGTTTAAACTTGTCCAGCGCGACCGTTTCCAGTTCCGTTTGAAGCGTGAAGATTTCCAGAGTTAGAGTGCATTTCCAGCTAAAGATATTGTTTATAATCAAAACGAGTGATAGTATAGTACAGTAATACAGTATATATATATATATATATATATACAGTGGGGCAAAAAAGTATTTGGTCAGCCACCGATTGTGCAAGTTCTCCCACTTAAAATGATGGCAGAGGTCAGTAATTTTCATCATAGGTACACTTCAACTGTGAGAGACAGAATGTGAAAAAAAAATCCATGAATTCACATGGTAGGACTTTTAAAGAATTTATTTGTAAATTAGGGTGGAAAATAAGTATTTGGTCACTTCAGACAAGGAAAATCTCTGGCTCTCACAGACCTGTAACGTCTTCTTTAAGAAGCTTTTCTGTCCTCCACTCGTTACCTGTATTAATGGCACCTGTTTGAACTCATTATCTGTATAAAAGACACCTGTCCACAGCCTCAAACAGTCAGACTCCAAACTCCACTATGGCCAAGACCAAAGAGCTTTCGAAGGACACCAGGAAAAGAATTGTAGACCTGCACCAGACTGGGAAGAGTGAATCTACAATATGCAAGCAGCTTGGTGTGAAAAAATCAACTGTGGGAGCAATTATCAGAAAATGGAAGACATACAAGACCACTGATAATCTCCCTCGATCTGGGGCTCCACGCAAGATCTCATCCCGTGGGGTCAAAATGATCATGAGAACGGTGAGCAAAAATCCCAGAACCACACGGGGGGACCTGGTGAATGACCTGCAGAGAGCTGGGACCAAAGTAACAAAGGTCACCATCAGTAACACACTACAACGGCAGGGAATCAAATCCTGCAGTGCCAGACGTGTTCCGCTGCTGAAGCCAGTGCATGTCCAGGCCCGTCTGAAGTTTGCCAGAGAGCACATGGAGGATACAGCAGAGGATTGGGAGAATGTCATGTGGTCAGATGAAACCAAAGTAGAACTTTTTGGTCTAAACTCAACTCGTCGTGTTTGGAGGAAGAAGAATACTGAGTTGCATCCCAAGAACACCATACCTACTGTGAAGCATGGGGGGGGAAACATCATGCTTTGGGGCTGTTTTTCTGCTAAGGGGACAGGACGACTGATCCGTGTTAAGGAAAGAATGAATGGGGCCATGTATCGTGAGATTTTGAGCCAAAACCTCCTTCCATCAGTGAGAGCTTTGAAGATGAAACGTGGCTGGGTCTTCCAACATGACAATGATCCCAAACACACTGCCCGGGCAACAAAGGAGTGGCTCCGTAAGAAGCATTTGAAAGTCCTGGAGTGGCCTAGCCAGTCTCCAGACCTCAACCCCATAGAAAATCTGTGGAGGGAGTTGAAAGTCCGTGTTGCTCGGCGACAGCCCCAAAACATCACTGCTCTCGAGAAAATCTGCATGGAGGAATGGGCCAAAATACCAGCTACTGTGTGTACAAACCTGGTAAAGACCTATAGTAATCGTCTGACCTCTGTTATTGCCAACAAAGGTTATGTTACAAAGTATTGAGTTGAATTTTTGTTATTGACCAAATACTTATTTTCCACCCTAATTTACAAATAAATTCTTTAAAAATCCTAGCATGTGAATTCATGGATTTTTTTTTCACATTCTGTCTCTCACAGTTGAAGTGTACCTATGATGAAAATTACTGACCTCTGCCATCATTTTAAGTGGGAGAACTTGCACAATCGGTGGTTGACCAAATACTTTTTTGCCCCACTGTATATATATATATATATATATATATATATATATATATATATATATATATATTATAGTACTGAGAAATGAAGCCATCATATAAGTATCAGCGACGGGAATCCTCGACAGCTGAACACTGCTGTGTTCCGTTGTGTACCGCATCAGCTTTTTGGTCTAAACTCAACTCGTCGGTTTCCGACAGTCAGTTTCCACACATTTCCACTGAATAAATAACTACAAAAAGGAAGGATTGTGAACTTAAGAAGAGAAAATGTGATCATTTCTAACCACACCCGTGTCTGCAGTTGACATTGGGCAGGCAGACACTTGTATGTCAAAGAGCTGAGTGGAGTAGGCTAAAGCCTGGCGCCGCGCCGTTCGTGTTTTATTTCACCGGAACAACTATTCTTTTGGTGAATGAAGACTTAGTGTTTGATAACGTACAGCTAGACCAGAGAAAGTTGAAAGTTGGGAAGCAGTTGGAGCCCACGATCCACAGTTTTTTAATGATAGAAGCTACGAGCTAACGCTGGTTAGCTTACCTTCATATTCATGAATAAAGTTGGTTATATACAGCTTAAAGTCCTTCACCCGCTTGCCCGCAGACATCTCTGTGTGTTTTTAAAAATCCGGTGGACATCGTCTACCGTGATGCGCGGCAGGTCTTGAAAAAAACACGTAAATAATTCCATTTTGTCCGGTCTGCCATTGGACAGCATTGAGCCAGACGGTAGGGGGCTGGCTTATCGTAACCAGGAAGTGACCGTGCATAAACCCTATTCTTAAAAAAAACCTGTTTTACAGACTCTTCATACTTTGTGTATTATCCTAACAGTTTTTATTTTTTAATATATAATTGGATGATATATGTCTTTGATATTATATATTGTTGTTATATAATAATATAATTGATTGAAGATATGAAATAATAACATTTGCCAGTACTCTCTTACAAACAGCATGGGTTGTTTATTTTAAGTTATTTCCTCATTAAAACTTTTTTTTTTCCAATTTACTGAACATGAAATATTAAAAAAGAAATGATGTTAGTAGATAACAGTTTAAATCAAGTTCTAAGTGACCTGAAGAGAACATTAAGACCAAATCCAGGTAGTCAGTTCTTTATGAAGTCCAGATAACTGGTCTAAATGAGTTGTGTTGATCCAGTCTTGCCTCGTCTGGTCTGAGAGTGATTTTAAAGGCAGGATGTTTACTGGATGCCATGCTGGTAGTCCTTATCACAGGGTCACTGCAGGGTTAACAGTCAGCTGCTCAGCGGCCAAGGATCATTTTAACCAATCAGCATCTGTATCTGCCCAGGTTCAAATCCTACCTCTGGGTTCTGGTAGTGGGATTGTGACAGGGTGGAGGTCACGCTGGCTGCAATTCAACTAGTTCAGGAAGTGATTTGAAAAGGACACAAACTACAGCTTATCTTAATGTGTTTTATTGATGCTGTTTGAGTGGTGTCTCACTACTGCCTCACTTTTTCTATGATTGCAGACGAGCACTCTAAGTCAGCCAGTGCTTTGTGGGTTGGTGATGGCAACTGACAGATTCCAGACAAGTTATCTGGATGGTCCACACAATTACATTTTCTATTGAAGCTTTTTGTATCTTCCTGCACTAGTTTATACATGGAGCACCTGCTAATGAAAGGCTGCACTCAGACACTATTAGAAAAAACATTTTATCCCAATATTAATCTTGAACATTGTAATGATATTGATTGGGATAAGTCCACCATTTTCCCATGTCTCTCTTTGTGTTTTGTCACCAACACTCATACCACCAGGTATGGGCAATAAAGGCATTTGATTGGCATTCAAATGCAGGTCACTTGAGATATAGTACTCTATAAAGTATTACATCCCAAGCATTTCTTTGTGATATTGTTATTGCACACACTGGTATTGCAGTAACAATATTTGTACCGTAATACACTGTACAGCTCTAATTCAGACAATTGGTCTCTGTTGTTGTAAGATGGGTTAGGGAGTAAGGATTATGGTGTATACATACATTTACTAGTGTGTAGGATGAAGCATGTAGAGATAATCTGAGGCTGTTGTCTTCATCATGACGAATAGAAACACTGTCATTTGGCTGTGTACCAAGCTGTCTACTGTCACTCCTTACCAGATTATCAGTTTTATATTTAAAAGGGAAGATCTTTTTACTGTTTGGATGTTCTGGTTTTCTGTTTCTGTATAAATGTGGGATCAGACAGAGATGTCTCCTTCTCTGTTCCAGAGAAATGCCATGTGGTACTGGTACTGGTTTCAGGTTCTCAGGGCCAGGCTGAAAGCCATAATGTCATAATGTAAACACTGCTGTGTCAACCACTTAATGTAGATGTAAACTGACAAGCAATGACACACAGTCATACTCTTCTTTCCCAGTTAGAATAACTGAAAATCCTTTAGTGATTAATGGCTAACTTACAAAAATAACAACACACCATTGTATTTAAAGTAGATTTACCCTTAATGATTTAAACTATTTTGTATCTGCTCTTTAAAATGTACTACTTAACCCAAAATCCTTTTTTGTGTAAGCACAACTTTGCTCTCTTTACTCTTTCATGATGCCAAAGAGCTGCATTGTATTTCTGTAAATGTGAATTAATATTCAAAGTCATAAACAGGAATGTAACTAAAATAAAAAAGTATAAATTACTACAATTTGGGAAATATCATTTGAAGCCTGGTCATCTTCAAAAATTAGACCAGATTTTACCATTAGGTTCTCAATAAACAGAATTAAATAACATAGGGAAGAAAAGTATGTTAAAAATATCCTAATTAATATCAGAATCACCGTTCTAACCAGAATTTTTGTACGCTGATTTGTAACTTCTTTAAAAAATATTATGGAAGTCACTGAACTCTGCAACCAAACAGTTTATCTAAGTGTAAACAACATTACAAGGAAAAAGTATAACTGAGAATTTAGTCCAGTTAACATTTATCAACACATTTTCATCTGTTTGTATAATTTTGCAATGGAGCAATGGCCAGAATGTATCTCGTAGACAATACCATGATCTCTCAGCTTTGTCAGATTGCCATCATGAGCTCTGATGATGGGAATGAAATAAGACGGTCAACCACAAAAATAATCAGCAGTGATTTTAGGTATTAGACTTTATTTACTAAATTTAGCTGTTCTCAGACCTGATCTGGACCTTTTCTGAGTAGTCGTTCATCTATGTGATAATTAACACATGTGAGTGAAAGACTTCCCACTGAAGCCCTTAATTGTTAAAATGTGAGAGATGAAGGAGTTAGTATCTGTAAATTGATTGTTGAAATCACACATTTTTGACATGTTGAGAGGTGACTACAAGCTGTTGGCTTATAAAAAAAATCTATGCTTTGTTTGCCTTTTTGTGCTCTTATTAATTTTGTTTATTTTTACAGGTGTTTGGGTTTCAGGCGGGGTTGACATGTCAGGATAATACAGGCTGTTTTCTGCCTCTCATCTCCATCATCCCCTCCTTCAGCACTGCAGTCTATGGGAAGCTGATTCAGATGCCTGCATCATGGTGAGTCTGTAACAGTTTTTATATGGAGGTGTGTGGAGTGTGTGTTATTAACCTTCAAACACTTTAGCTCTGCTTTTACTGTTTTAATGCTGAACAATCTGTATTTATTTTGACAATTGGACTTAAAAGTAAATATATTTGAGTTCATAATGTCTTAAACACGTATGTTTTCCCCCTTTTTTCTTTTCCATAGAATATTAAAAGTTTAATTCATAGCATGAAGCAAAAGAGGAAAAACCTGTCATTCATTTGATCACCATCCTCAGTAACCTTCAGTATTTGGAAACCATACACTTGAGCTCAACCTGTGCCCTCTCACTCACACCTAGCAGTCAAAGTGCCTGTTAAAGCAGGAAACCTGTGCCAGAGCACTACCTTGGGAATCTATTTCCTCCCATTAGTTTAGATTTAAACATGTCACAGAACAGCAGATGGTTTAGACTTCCCTGACTTCTTCTCCAGACAAATAATGCATCTGCTCTGTGGTGGTTAACTTGTCACAACAAAAGTCTTAAAATCTTCACTAAGAAATGTGTGTGTGCATGTGCTTAGGCAAAACTTTTTTAGGGAGAACATACAAACTCCACTCGGGAGGAAGCAGCCGGGAATCAAACCTGTGACTTTTTTGCTGCAAGGCAACAGTGCTACCAACTGTGTCAGCATGCAGCCATAATATTAATGAAATTAAATTACATGTAATTTGCTCAGGGTTTAAAACACCAAACATGGATGTTTCCAGGGTTCAATTTCTCAGGGGGGGTGGGGGTGGGTGGGTGGTGGTGGTGGTGGAAGAGAGATTTACCCTCTCTCTGCTTTTGCTGTCCCCCCTCTGGTCATTAATCTTTCACCCCCATGGGGGTTAGATGTCTATGCACCTCTCATGGGTCCAACAGAGCAATAACCCGGTTTCTGTCTGACAATCCACTCACCGCGGTCAGAGGTGCAGCGGGAGCAGGGGAGGGGGCGTGACAATCGAGGTGCTGCTCTGTGAGCTCCTGACGGAACACCAGTTATAATATTAACATTTGTTTCTGTACTTCTTCTGTTGCACAAGCACAGGATGTCAGGGACGATTTAGTAACGAGCGAGTGCTGCCTGATCCGAGCCACCCCCAAGCCAGATTCCTCCCTCTGCTTTCTTCACAAATTGCACACTGGATGTTTGAAGCTAGACCTGGGTTTGTTGGGTGGAGCTTGATGTTTCCGACACTTTGAACTTGTTTAACTGTCAGTGTCTTTCTGTAGATAATGATGGACCTGGGTTATTTTGTTAAGTCCCTAATGCTATCACTAACTCAATCATTTTAAAGCTGAAGTGACTCATATTTGACCCCACCTGCCTTAACAGAAGACAGTCTACCTGTCATCTCACCTGTTGTATTGTCTGTCACCACAGTCAGAATCTAATAAACCAGTTTGTTCCTGGAAGAAAGGTGATGAGGCTCTGACAGAGTTCATGGTTATTCTGTGGTTAGTAGAGAAGAACGTGTAAATTAAACTAACGTATTTTCCAGACTATACGTCGCTCTGGAGTATATGTCGCACTGGCCCAAAAATGCATAATAAAGAAGAAAAAAACATATATAAGTCACACTGGACTATAAGTCGTATTTTTGGAGGAAATTTTATTTTATAAAATCCAAGACTAAGAATGGGTATTTCATATTATTAACTGTTTTCATAAAACAATGCCAGCAATTTGCCGCGAAGCCGAGCCGGTATCTGGGAGCCCGTCGTTCATAAGGGTTCAGACGGCGCCGGTAAAGTTGCACAATCATGTGCTTTTCACAAAAGATTACTCACTGGCGGTATAAAAGGGTTACGGAGGTGGTCTTTTGCGCTGTCAATGTGCAGGTTTACAAAGACGTGAGACGTAAGTAAACAGACAGGCTGCTTCTGCTGCTGCTCATAACTCCAGAAGCACCCAGATCTCCGCTGAGTTACAAATGCGTAACAGCTTTCCGGTGTTTACCTGATTTTTAAATACTTTTCCAGTTGGGGGTCAGCTCTCCTTTGCTACGTTATTAGCAATACCTCCCTCTGTTGTGATCTTCATTCACATGTTTGGCGCTGTGGTAATATTACAACTAAGCATGGCGGCTGATTGGTACACAGGCCTACAGCGCCATCTAGCGGTTTTAATGCGTTGTGAAATTCTATACTTTGGTGTATAAGTCGCAGGATCCGCCAAACTATGAAAAAAAGTGCGACTTATAGTCTGGAAAGTACGGTAGTAGAAAACCAGCCGTATCTCTATTTCATGATCTCCTTGTTTTTAATAAGAAAATGATTGTTTAAATGCTAAGTCTACTTTAGCTGCTTCTGTTCAACACCCCATGCCACACCTGGAACAGGTCTGTGACCTCTGGAGCAGGTTTTGATCAGCCTGTGCTACCATAATGAGACTTTGTGTTACAGAACAGCTCAGGCTGTAAATTTTCCTTCATAGAACACTCCTCTAGTTTGGTTGTCAGCTTGAAAATGTGTGAACTTTTTATTAGTATTTATAACTTCCCTACTAGCTGAACAGTTCTTTGGTAGTTCTATTGTTATAACGTTAGTTCTTTAGCCCCATTGTGTTTTAAGCTATGGTTAACATTGCTCTGGTTAATGTGTGACTGAAGTGGGTGTTTTTCTGTTGGTAAACAGTGAACTAAGGGTCATTAGATTTCTGTAACCTGATCTTGGGTTGGGTTGTTGAGGTGAACACTTGGAGACTGTTTACACCTTTAAACATGTTTGGGGTGATCTAATCACAAAGAGGAACATATTTAAACCCAGTCAGAACACTGAGAATGCAGATGTGTTCCAGGCTACATTAAATGATTAGCTACGCACACTCTGGACCACTGGGTGTAAGGTTTTTAATTACTGGAATACATTCTTTTTTTACTAGGAAAAACAAATCGTTAAAAGCTGAGTTCAAACAAATAATGCATCATTGCATAATTCACAGATACCCTGTACCTCATTCTGCATCACCTGTAAACCAAAGTGTTGTGAATGCAGCACCAAAGCTGTAGATAGCTTTTATTTACATTTTTTCCTTAGAAATTTCAGATTTCCCCCCTAATAATTTATTTTCTTTCTACTTGATTACTTGTTATTTTAGTGTTTTTCCAGCAGTTAAAAGGAGAGAGATGGGAACACTCTGAACTAAACAGGTTGCCAGTTGACCACAGGACCAACACAGAAACACAAGACAGACAGACATGCACACACCTAAGGGCATTTAAGTATCACCAATTAGCCTGATACATACGTTTCTGGACTGTGGGAGAAAACTGAGTACCTGGAGAAAACACACACATGCACAGTGGGAACATGCTAACTTCACACATAAGGGCCTCAGCTGACCTTTAAACCCAGGACCTACTTTCTGTGAGCTGACTGCAAAAACCAGCTGTGTTACAGTGCAGTCCATAGTTATCTAGAATAATAAAATGTATATTTACAAATAAGATCAGCTGTGTTGAACATGTCTAAAAATATAGCTATTTTTATTTTAAAAATGATCAAAGCAGTCAGTTGTTCCTGAAGTTTTTTATGTTTTAAAAACACAATCCTCAAAAACATCTTCACATTAGCATAATGTACCCTCATTAGCAGAAAACGAAGAAGACATATGTTACTCAGTGCTCCTCTATCTGTCAATTAGACTGAGTAACCAAAGATTCCAGTCATGTAGTTTGTACTTTTGCTCTGTGTAGCATTAGGTTGAATGGAGCCCACATTCTTCTACCTTTTATTCCAGAAAAAAATCAGTTCTCCCTGCTCCTAACCCTCTCACGAAAAATAAAGAAAGACAGTAGAAAAGGGATGTTAGAAGTGCCACCTGCATTGATCCCCCCAAAACTTAACCTCGCTCACGCACACATCCACACACACTTGTGCTCACACCATATAATATTCCCCACATAGGGCCACCTGACGGCTGCAACATATGGAGTTTGGCTGTGGCCCACCAACCAACCAGCTAACCAGCAGCAGCTTGGTGTGGTTCGTCGCATTGCAGGCCATAATTCAGGCCTGCGCCAGCTTTTATGTGGCAGTTTTAGCAGCCCCTATTACTTGCACAGCTTTTTCTGAGGGGATAATTTCTTAAAGCATGTGGAATTACAGGTGCATGTTATATGGCCTCAGAAAGCGGACATGCTTTTTGGAATAGTAGCATAGAAGTGACTGTTGGTTTTCCCCTGATATCTCATTATTGGTCTAAGTCCTTTACATTTTTTTCTTTTTAGTGCACATTTTAGCACTACCTGTAAGATTTCTTTTCTTTGTTTAATGTGAAGTTGAGAAGTGTGTTACTATGTCTGGACCAGTAGTCTAGACTCTAGATTAGCTTGTGTTGTGATTTATGAACTCTGCTTGAGGCATCTGAGGCACGAGGCTTCTGGTGTGATTGTAATGCCTCATTACTCCTGTTCATAGTTACTCAGAGCGAGCTGCTCCTGGTCTGTGTCTCCATGTGCAGCCAAGAACAGGATGACAAATGCTTTCTGTGTGCTTGAATAAAGATCCAAGCTAAATTTAGCATACGCAGCATTCACTGATGAGAACACAGACTGTGGCTGTCACATTTGTCAACTATCCAAAATTGCAGGCATCATCATTAACCAATGAAAGTGAAATAATCACTTTGAGTCAAGAATCATCATTGTGCAGATGTTGGATGAGGAAGTTAATATTCTGTACTCTAGTTATACAATATAGGAGTAATTAAAATAAGGTCTTATAAAAATCATAAAATATGTTCTACAGTGTTGGCCTATGTGCTGTTACAGCAGTGGGGTGATAATATTTGGTCATCACTGCCAAGATCTCCCTTGCCAGCATCATGCTGGGTAACAAACCATAAGTAGCTTCTGTGAGACAGTTTCCAAAGTGTCTCAAAACCTTTGCAGGGGTTCTCATATTTCTTACATGACTCACTGGACCTCCCTGTCATGTCACAAGGATTTCAAACATGTTCAGGAAATTTGCTAAACAAAAGTTCTCTCAATTTTCCCAGATTGGTTGCTGCTTGTATCTGAAACCTGTCTCTAACCCTTCTCATAGTGTGACTAATGTCAGTCAACTTGGAGGAGAGTACAACCCAAAAACAATAAAAAATAAGAAAATATCATATTATTATATGACCCACAGGTCATATTATGGCCTTATATAAAACCTCTTGCACAAGTCTTGAACTCAAAATGATCCCAACTGAAAATTTGCTCATTTTCTCACAATTTTGTACCTCTAACCAGTCACCAACAGTTGCTCTAAGGCCTAATGACTTTAAACGTCTTGAGGGAGGTTTGTTACAGGGAGGTTTTACCGTATGGTGAAGGATAACTACATGACTTGAAATCAGCTTGTTGTGGTTAAGATTAGCTTTGAGTTGTGGTTTAGCAATGATTGCTGCTGAGGATCTGGTAAAACAAGGCGAGTCTCTGGGTTTTTAGAAAGGAAAAACATGCTCACAAGATCAGGCTGAAGAGATGTGAGCACAAGCTGGCTTTATGTATTAACAGGTGTGTATTAAAACATAGGAATGACACATGATGTCATGTTGTTCCACTTTTCACTCTGAAATGTTTGAATGTAAAGAATTGTGAACTGCAAGGTAAGACATCATTTTTTGCGTGGTACAGTCTATAAAATATTTTGGCCAACTCTGAGAATTATTTTTTTCCCCTGCATCTGCTGTCAGGCATTTTTATTTGGTTTTATGAATGATGGACATCAATGGACATATTGAGCAGAAGAAAATGAACTAAGTAAATGCAAGGCCTGTATCCTTAGTGATGGAGATTTTTGTTTTAATAGACCCTCTGTTCCAACATTCAGTCAGATCAGAGACAGAGAAACCATAGTCACACTGCTCTACAGCTTTCACCCTTATTGAGACATATGGTAGCTTAAATCAACATGTTTAATCCAACCCAGAGGTTTACATTTTATCCTGTATTTGCATGCCATCCAAGAATATCTATTGAATTTTAACTTGACCATAAAATGTGCTTGGTTGTGTATATATACATATGAGCTGTGGATTTGGAAACAGCTGGAGATGTTTTTTTCCCCAGTTCCCTGAAAGACTGTTAATTTCTGAATTAGTCATCTGAGGAACTGGAGCTCAAGGGAGGGAAAACAGTGGGAAATAGGGAAGCTCTCAGTGGATTATCATCTACTTTAATGTACATTCCACAGTTCTTTTCTCCTAAAGACCATTCCTGTAAAGTACAAAAAGCATCAATGTGAACAGTAAAATATAAATCTAACCCATCACATTTGTTTAGCTACACAAAACGTGAAAAAATAATATTTTGTTTTAGTGAGCATCTGCATCTGCTTCAGTTTTTATAATAACCTGGCAATATCTAAAGTAGAAGACACGCAATAGATGGTTAGAAGAATCTGGGTACAATCCTCCTATCTGTGTCCTCAGTAGGAAGTGTCTGTCCTCCACAGCTGGACGTATTGAACACAGGCAGGAAGCTAAGTGCACACACACGTTGGCCTCCTGATGCATTTTTCTTTAATGCCTGATGAACCACATCATTGCCATTTTCTCGCCTTGCGGTCTGCAGCTGTCTGCAGCACTTGATTAAAACATTTCTTTTCGTAATCCCTATGTTATAAAGTCGTCTCTTGAGAGCAAATCTCAGTGTGTGTGTGTGTGTGTTGTGTGTGTGTGTGGTAATGTGTGTACTTGTGTGTTTTGGGTCAGGGGTGCTCCAGATGGGAGGAATGCTCCGTGTGAGAGTGAGAAAAAGAGAGAGAGGAGCTTTTATTCAGTGAAGGGTTTTGGCTGTTCTGGGCCAGTGATTGAGAAATGCACACATTGAAGACCTTTGACCTCGGGGAACCTTGAAACGCTGAGCTGTGGTAACAAATATTTTCCGTGCCTATCCCTAACTTCAATACCAGATCCAATACAGAGAGGGTTTTGTTATGCTGGAGGATGGATGTCAGTACAGATTGTAGCTGAGTATTCTGTTGTACATTTAGTTGTCCCAGTAGAATAACTGTAAAAAGCAACACTGCTGCCTTGAAGAAAGTCAGTGTGAGTGGGGAAGTGTGGTGAGGTCAAACTCAGGCAGTGGATTAAGGACAGCAGCTAACAGGTCTGTCTTCACACTGAGTGTGTTTTCTGAAGTTTTATGCATTATAAGCTTTTCTGTTGTTCTGCACATTGATGACCACGTGTACCAATCACAAAACCAGTATTTAATGCAGATATGTGAGTACTTTACTTTAGTCTGACATTTTTTGCCATGTTGTTAAAAAAGCTATCTTTCCTATAGAAAATATTCTGTATTATAGTCAGAAATAATTTCTGATATTAATGGACATTTTCAGGCTGCTGCAAATGTTTCTGTTTATTCATTTAGCCGAAGCTTTTATCCAAAGTGACCTACACTCTATACACCTATCAGGCATGTTGTGGTCTGTGGGAGTAAACCATACCCGGTTTACAAATAGTCGTCATAGTTGATGCTAACTATAAGGATTTGTCAGATTTAATGTTTTTATTCTACAATAATATGAATTTAGCATGTTTCATATATGTTTTAATGTTTCTAATGTAATAGCTGTTCTCCATTTCACTAGTCAGTTCTGCGTACGTCTGCATATGTCCATTAAATTTAGCTTCAGTCATTAGTCAGCTCCATCCAAGCTACAGTTTCAAAACTATCATGGTGGATAAAGCTGAAGATCAATGTCCAACAGTTTCAAACAAGCCTATTGAATACATTTTTGAGGAAACTTGTGAACCAGAATCTTTGTCCACGTAGATTCAGTGAGAATGCCTGCCAGTGTTTATGCAGTATTAGGAAGCGTTTTGTATAAATTTTCTTCAATTTCAAGCACATTTAGTAATGATGTAAATGTTTTTAACAACTATATTAATAATATTTACAGTATTTGCACAACCTGATGTACTCTAACAAGGAGCTTTACGGATATATTCACAACAGGTTTTTGATCCATGATTCCACGATAGATTTCCTGGTTCCTTCCATTCCATTAGAACCAGTATTTAAACAGTCCTCCTCATCATGATGTTCACATTCTGGCATCATGAGACCAAGACCACAACTAACTGATCAACAGAACCTCACCATAGTGAGGCTTCACACAGGATGTTCTCAGACTGAAGTGTCCACTGAGCTTAGAGGACACAGAGGGTCATCAGCAGGTTGTAACAGAGACTGGAAGAGTCACAGAAAGACATAGAAGTGGACATCCTTTTTCCACATCCCACACTGATGACCTCTTCATTGTGAACAGTGACCTGTAGAACCAGATGATGAATGCCACACAACTCCAGGTGCAATTAAAAGGAGGTGTCCCATCAGACCACTGCAAACCATTTACATTAACGTGATCTTTGGTCTAGATGACCTGCAGGGTACCTGAACACACCACCAGGTACAGGCGTATTTTATTGGCCAGGGAGCATTTACACTGGACGAGGGACCAGTGGGCCTTAGTGCTGGTCACTGATGAAAGTTGATTCACACTGAGCAGAAATGATGGAGACGTCAGGGAGACGCTATGCATCAGTTACTGTTGTCACCAAACCAGACTTTGGTGGTGGAGGTGTTATAGTGTGGACAAGTGTCTCTAGTCAATACAGAACTATCCTACATTTTAGCCTTATTTCCACTGCACTCCACGAGGCAGGGCGGGTCAGGTCACTATTTTGTCTATTTCTATTGTAAAACCGGACCATACAACCGATCCGCACTGCGATCAAAACCGCAAGCAAAACAAACCCTGGAGTGCCGTTATTTTATTACTTTATTACTATAGTATATAGTGGAATTTGCGCTGGTCGGTCCAGACCCGTATGGCTCCTCAGGTCCATTTGTTGTACATGGATGTGATCAAATTCCAGCAAGTAGCAGCAAGATTTGGTCAGCTTCAGAACTCCAAACATTCAGTGATCAGTCGCTTTCAGGACGAGCTAGATGATCGGTAAGAAATGAAAGAGTTTATAATTTATAAATTATAAATAAGTTTCACAGCAGATGGCAGCCGAAGGATTTGAACAGACGGCGGAACATTGTCGGGTCAAGCTGAAGAAATTAAAAGCTCAATATTGAAAAGTTAAGGACAGTGCTGGTATGACGTGACGGCATACATTGAACTCCGCCTGCCAAGTGAGAATCTAACAGCCGATGGAAACGCTCTCCTGAAATTGCGGACCCGTACAGGACTACAAAGATCTGCCCCAACCAACACCGGACCCTGCAGTGAAAACGAGCTATAGGTCTCTATAAGTCTCTGAGACAAGTCCATACTACCTGGATCATTAATCCAGTCATTGATCCTATGCATGAACAACACAGCAGACCTCATTTCTTCTTCATGGACCACAATGCTCCAGATCACCCAGGTAGCATCATTAGGGAACAGCTGCTGGAGACTGGGGGCCTCAGAGGAAGTGACCTAGACTTTCACTAGATCTGAATCCCAAGGAAAACCAAAACACTGAATGACCTGAAGAAGAGTGTGATGATACAATATATATTAATATATATATATATAAAATATATATTGTCTGCTGATGACTCAGCAGACAATAAGGGGACTTGTGAAGCCGGATGTCAAGCTGGAACTGATGCTTGACATCCCCTCCAATGTTGTTGACCTTTGTTTAATAGTTTGAGATGAGGAAATTACCATTACATGTTATCACTGTAGCCTGAACCTTTTACTTCTTCCATAAATTTAATCAATAAGACTAATATCTCTAATGTTTTGTGAGCAGTATTAATGCAGATTATAATACAATATACTCATGGTTAAAATTTGCCCTATTTTGATGATTTCTAATTAATTCTCCTGTCTAACTGAAGATCAGAACACATGGACAGATTTGATCTTTTTAAATAAACAAATAATAGGATCTTTACCTGATCTATTTTTCTCATGCTGGATTTGACATTTTATGCTGATATTTTATGTATGCAAGGTTTTATTTTGTGGTGAATAATAAAAAAACCGAACTATTATAAATGAAAACATTTTTAAACTGTTGTAATGCTGTTAAAATGATGTCTCTCAGAAGACCTGTCTAACTCTACATAAAGAGGAAGTTACTTTTTAAAAACCAGTTCACTTTACCAGCTCAAGCTAAGTTTAGAGTCCAGTCTAATTTGTGTATATTGAAAAAAAAGGCCATTATAGAAAATGTAGGTGTTTTTATTGGTAAGCATTAAAGATCAGAGACTAACCTACAGCTCAAGCCACATCTTGCATTCAGACTCATTACAGTCATAAAGTGTTTTAAAAACAATAGATTTAAAAACACTAATTAGGAACAAACTGAAGGAAATGAATAAGTTAGATTTTACATTTTTCTGTACTTTTCTTTCTGTTTATTTTCACTCTGTAATTTGCATGTATTTTACTTTATTGAGTTTTTTGTAGATGCTAACATTTTAACTTTAACCTCCAATTGATACGATGGGAAAAAGACAGGTTTTTATCATTCCCTTATCACACTGAAGTGGTTGACTGTTTTCTAAATCTTCATTTGAAAGCTGTGCAACACACTACAGGGAGTCTTGTTTGAAGGTAAAAATAAAACTCTTAAGAGCAGCTCATAAGTTGCTGGTTATTTTCAGGAGAGGTCAGAGACTTTGGCTTGGAGAGATTTGGAATACTAGAATACTGCAGATCACTCTTAAAAGAGGAACAAAACAAACTCTAATGTAGGAGTGGTCAATGGTTTCCTCCCTCTATGTTTCCCTACAAAGAAAATTGTAAAACAACAGCAGTAGATGAGTGAGTTGGGGAATGTTTGTATTGGTTAATTAAGGTAGGGTGTGACAGTGAATGATGTGAAGAAACTCGAGATAAGTTATCACTGGTCTCAGGACAGTTCCTATCTATTGTATCTATTAGACAAATATGTCTGTTGTTAATTGATTATATTGGTCCTGGTGTGGACTTTGCAAACAGACCCAGATAAGTTAAATTCAAGTGAAACTTTTACATTGTGAGGGATTGTGTACATCTTGTTACATTCTTGGTTTTTGAGTTTCTATGGTAGCTTTTAGTAGTTTTTGTACACTCCAGTTCATCTGAAACTGATTTAGCTCTCATTAGAACCAAATCCACCTGTGTAGAAGGATGTGTGATCATGTCACTGGGCTTCCCTTTGCCCTTATTTTAACAATAAAGAAACTGTTGACATCTTACTTCATGTTTCCTGCCAGTGTTCCAGTGCTCACACCCATCTGTTGGTGCATTCTGGAAATGGTGAAATGCAGATTTGTGTTACTGTACAGGATTTGAGTAATAAAGCAGAAAAACATTTTGGAGACTGACTGCTAGTCCCAAGGTTGCATTCAGGGACATCATTGAAATCATTTGGCTGAGCTGCCCATTCAGTAAGTGCACCATGAACAGGAACAAATTAACAATATTTGCATTTTTCATGGTTTCTATTATTTTTTTGTCAGCACATTATAACTAAAGTAAGCATTGTTAGATTCGTATTAATATGAAGCACCTGGGTGTCTACAAGATACACTTTAAGTATAAGAGCACATCTCAAACAACAATCTTTATTTGAGCTATTAACCCAGTTTCTGCTTGAATTTGTAGGGGGACTTTTCAAAATAAATGTAACTGTATCCATAATGCTAAATAATAGTTGATAAAAATGATCTATTAACCCAGGCGGTAGAGTGCATGACTGCTGTGGTTTTACAACATTGTTTATTTATTCAGAACATTAAAATGTTTGTGTGTCTGTGTGTGCATGTGTGACTTCCTGTCCAGCAGTAGATATTTGTCTCCTGACTCCCAAAACATTATTATGCTGGTTTATAGAGATAAAGCAGAAAGGTTCTGGACAAAATATTTAAACTGTTTAACCACAAACTGTTGAGGCCAGAAAGTCTGGTTTTCAGCAAGAATGAACATGATGTTCTCCTTCAAAAACACAGTAATTAGGACCTTCTATTCCCAAACATTTAAAGTGTCATTAAAAGGAAGGCTAAGCGTACACTCCTAACTTTCTTTAATGTGTAGTGAATGTGTCATGGAATACTAGATTTGTACATTTTCTAAACACACTCGAGTTAAATTGAAGACAAAGAGAATGTCTGTCTTTCTAGTTGTCCATCAATGACTCAAACAAATTAAAACATTAAACCTTTATGTTGTTATTGTTTCATTTTAGAAAGTGTTCCAGATTTTCTGGGAATAGGGTTTTAGTTGTGACTGCAGTCAGATCAGATTCGGTGTTGCCTCAATGTCATTATTATTATTATTTAAAAACGTGACTAACTGTTATCCATGAATATTATTACTTTTTGTTAGTAATATGATGAAGATAATAAAATAATTTCTATTCAGTCTTGTTTAATTTCTGTTTCAGGTTAGTTTTTAGGACCAAAAATAACTTAAAAGTTGGTTTTGTGAGACTACGCAGACCAGGCAAAGAGTTCCACAGTTGTTATTGTACTCATACCTCTGACACACCCTCTGCCCACCATGCATATTCTGAATAAGAAGTCTGTGCCAGGCAACTTACCAGTAACTCAGTCAGGTTGCTAGCAGGTCAGCCAGCAGGCCAACAGTAACCCCTGTCTGGTTCTGTCAGGGCTTTGTCTCAGGGAAATGATGGGAAACTAGACCTAAAGTTGTTGAAATCCACCAATCAGAATCATAGATCATCTTACAATGAAACATCAGATTTTTGTAGCTTCTGGCTAATTTAGATTTTCTTTTAATAAACTCAGAGTTATAAAATGTTTTTTTTGTAATAATTCCCCCTTTAAAATGGCCAATAGGTGTTTTATTTTGTTATAATAATAAAATAGATTCGAGTTTTATAGCGTGTTTCTATCTAAGGATACTCAAAATGCTTAACAAATTCCTTTATTCATGCACGCATACTTTCACACTCTGGTGGTAGTGAACTACATCAGTAGCTACAGCTAGCTGTCCTGGGTCAGTCTGACAGAGGCGAAGCTCCATCGGCCTCTCTGACCACCAACATTCACACATAGGCAAGATGGGTAAGGTGCACAAAAACACAACAACGAAGTGACCCAGCAGGAGCTGGGATTGAACCTGCAACCCTCCGATTGCTGCACAACCCGCTAAACGAGTTGCCATAAAGTCTGATTAGCCATCTTTAGGTACAACTTGTATAGAACTTAGTAGTTGTACTAAACCTGTGGGTAGGACCCCAAAAAAATCCCCTGCAGTATTCTCCTGTTGGTGTTCAGACTAATATGTGTGTTTTTTTTCCTGATTACTGTGGGATAGTTCTATCATTCAATCATCCATGCAACTCCAAACATGTGTGAATACCAACAGGAGAAAGCTACAGAGGATTAATTGGTGCACAAGCCTTACATTTAGCTGTGTTGCTCATTCCACAGATGCATGATTCTTTCAAGTTTTTCCTCATAGTAGAGATGACTCATCAGGCTTGCCAATGATATAATTGGTAATTTCTTTGCTTATATAATAAGTGATTGACCTACAGGGGACTGCCTGCTCTGCGAGCCACTGAACCTCTAGAACCTTGGTTCTTAAATTCTAATAGAATCTAAAATGTTTGTGGGCTCAGTTCTGCTGGATCTCCACATTATGAGTGAAGTCTCCCTTTATGAGTTTAGCTCCCCAGGCTGCAAACTGAATTTGTAAAGTAGTTTGTACAGTTTAAGAGCAAAATGTTTTTTTTCATCCATGCATACGTGTTGAAAGCACATATATGTTAAAATATGATCATTTACTACTACTGGGAATGCTTCTGGTGCAAATGTTTTTTGACCTCTGGATGCTTTTGTTGTTCTCAGAGCCTGCGGTAACACTGAAAAGCTTCCTGCCAAAAAGCTGTTTACCATGCTGCAGCAAGAAACACTGACCGTGCCAGCTACTTAATGAAATCCGATGAGTGCCTGGCTGTCCTCACATCCAACATTCCCAAAACACCCTAATGAGCGTTTCTGCTTCTCATTTATTCCCAAGAATCAAGATGCTGTTCACAAAGAATTGGGCATATTATAATAAAAACAGGTGCATAATTAAAGTTTTAGGGGACCACATGCACATGACTGCTCCCCTTAAACGCTATAAACACTCAAATAAGCCAACAAACTTTCATCCCTTGCCAGTCCTCTCATTGAAGTGGCTTTGCCGGCACATTTGCTCTGCATGTGGGGACATTGTTTTTGCCGCGTCGTCTTTGCTGTCTTTTGTTCAACTGCAATATTTCATAAAGTGTACACACACGCACAGTGTGCAGACATTTGAGCACACAAATAATACACAAAAATCAGTTTGATTGATGTCTTGTTGTATAGCATGCCACAGTAGGGATTTTTAATAGCAGAAAAGCATGACGTTGCATAGTTTACCACAATGCCAAATGCATTACATGGAGTAAGAGAGTTGAAAAAGTTTTTGTGTGTTGTATGTATGTATGTGTGTGTTGTCAAGGTAAACTCATTGACTCTGTCATGTCAGGACTTTCTTTTCTTCTCTTTTTCTTTTCTCCCTTGGTGTTTTTTCTTTACTTTTACTTATTTCCTTTTCTCAGTTTCTGTCTTATAGCAGAGACAGAAGACGGTTAACTCTGGCTTTGCCTGTGTGCTGCTAACATCTCATGTCACCCTGCTGAACCACCCAGGAGTAGAAGAAAGGGAAAGATAAAGAGACTTTTGGAGAAAGAGAGGGAGGGAAACAGAGGAGTTAAACGATTGCAGAGCTGCTGAGTGAGGAGAGGGACCCTGTGACATATCCCACACTCTGAACTGGGACCAGACCATAATGGATGTGTGATTAAATGAACTGTGATGCTCGTTCCTGACATGCTGCAGCCATCCCTGGAATTAGTCACAGTTCTATTTTTACCAAAAGTACTGCTCATAAGGCAGCACCTCACTGCTTCCATTGCAATATGTAGTCAAGCTAACACACACACACAGCAAAAACTAGATGTGTTTTGGGACAATGTGCATTGCCAATCCTCAAAAATCTATCCCAAGAACCTCTCAGAGTGCATGAGAGAAAAATAAAAATGGAACCTAAGAGGCTTGTTTTGCTGTGTTTAGTTCAGGCTCCCTAGGTGTTTTTCCAGTGAGTAGAAGGTCCTGGGAAGCAGAAGGAAACTGTAAAAGAAATCTAAGGAATGAGATCAGATTAGTAGTTTTGACCATGACAAGTGCTTCATCACTCTGTGTGCTGTGTTTAAAGCTACTCCTTGTTAGGAGATGTGTGCTTACTGTATGTCATGGTCATATAAGACCAAGTGTGATTTTAAGGGCAGCGTTTAAGTGATAAGTTGTGTGTGTGGCATTGGATACTAACCCAATATGCCGTGTTTGAATATGAAAGTAAAGAGAATTGTCAAATGGAGAATTTGAATAAAAAAGTGAGTTTTTGTCAGATGATAAATGAGGGCATGGTACGCTGAGGTTCTGATGGACAGAGGCTTGGAGGACTTCATTGGACCACTCTGTTACCTCATCCCCCTGGATGTTCAGCTCATCTTGTCATGCTCATAGGAACCCCTCACTCTACACTGGAGACACATGAAATGTTAAATGCATAGAGAGTTTTTTGGAGGGTCAAGTTTCCAGGCTGTACATCTTTTCACATAAATCATCATCACAGTTTTGACAAAGGGGAGAGAAGGGTCAGCAAACTAAATCTGCCTGCCAAATAACAAAGAAAGCTTGGCTCACACCTGGTACTTTTTCAGTTTAACTGTTGGAATTTAGATCTACTTATTTGGCCCTCTGTGCTATCAATGAGCTGTTTTATAATCTGATGGTGTATTGATGGATTTGTGAAAGTTGTCAGCACTGTCTTTTTTATCCATGCCTCTGCAATTCAGTATTCATTTGCAACTTTCTGTTTTTTAATTATTAGCACTAAATTCTGATAGACTACCATTACCAGAACTTTTTTTGGTTTAACATTGTTGTTTTTGTCCTTTTTTCTTGCAGGAGCAAAAGATCACCCGTTCCTACTGCTGAGTTTATCTTTGAACTTCCTCACTTCACTATTCAGGCTACAAGGGCCCAAACACTTTTGCTTCAAGCAATATATCAGAGCTGGACTCACAGCATGGCCAGTGGATGTCCCTTGGTTCTCAGTGAAAACCTACTTGGTGAGGTGTTCAATGTTCCAGGTAAGCAACATGATTGGCTTCGAATTTAACTTGACTGTTAGTGACTTGCTAGAAGAAAGAAATGCAGGTTTTTTGTTGGACTTACTGATTTGATGCTTGGGACACTCAGGGTTAAACAATTCATCAAGTGATTTAAATAATTTGATTGTTAAAAAAAAAAAACCTTGAGGTAAAATTGTTAGACTTAGACTTCTTCCCTTTAAATCACATAACTGAACACCGCTCAGTGATCACGCTTCATGGATACAGTCATTGCCTAACACACAATTGCACAACATCAACAACTTTGTACAAATGACTGATGTGCTTCAGATTACATCTCTATCAATGCAACCAGAAGATGAGGCTCCTGAATCCTGCAGATAATGGAGTAGAGAGAAAAATATCAAACATACAGTTGCAATGATCCATGTGACGTCTCATAATGAGACCGAAAATATGTTAGAGTGAGAAATTAGTGATGTGTGTGATGTTTATACAGTATGTGCCTTGAGTTTATCTTTCCGTGGATGTTGTCAGTATGTCAAAAGAAAGAGTCCACTGTAGAAGTGAAGACATGTTTTTTGTTATTACAAATAGTTCAGTGTTTCTTTTTTATACACGTGTTATTGTAGGGTAGCAGTTATTATTTTGATGAAAGCAACTGTCATAAACTCAACAACGATTATTGTCTTAGTCATAAAATGAAGACCGGTCATGCCCATGTGTTCTGTTTTAGATGGATGCAGTAGATGTTAATGGACCCACTGTTGTAGCTGATTTATTTGAATCTCTAATGTGGTGTCTTTTGTTTAGTTCTTTATGAATTAAAATGGGATCGTTAGTACCAGGAAATTGTCGGGAGAAAAATATAGAGCTGGCTACAACTACAAGGGATCTGACTCTCTTGTGAAAAGTTTTATGGTTTTTTCTCAGGGCTAAGCTTGAGTGTCAGACTATCATTCACTAAAAACAAGTCGACCTGATAGAAACTAGTGAGTTATGGGCAAACTGGCTGCAAAGCTTATACCAAGAGCAAAAACACATATTCAAAACATTAGCTCTCCAAATATACATGGTCACTAGAGACATTTAAAGATCAACTTGTCTTGCATGCAATTTAGGATACGGTACCTGCAGCTGAGAGTAAATTAAATCTGAAACGCTTCATGTCACCTAAGATGCCCTAATGGCCATATAATAAATTTTGCCCCTTGTTAAAGGAGGGGAGAGGAGGGTAAATTCAATAAAACAGTAGCATTTCTCATGACGGTAGCATCTGGACAGTCCTCTGGAGGGCTTGGGATTTTCCAACTCATTAGGATCATGTTGTTTGGTATGCTGTCAACATTCTCCCACAGCCAAGCCAGCCAATATACCTTTTTCACTGTTGTGTAGCTGCCAAAATTTATGAAACTGGTCTCCTGTGGAGTGAAGTCAAATATTCCTCTCCCCTTATTCTCCCTTTTCCCTGGAATGGGTTTGGAATAGTGAAAGGCAGAAACATTTGCACATCTGGCTCATGTGCTGGCAGGTTAAAAAAGGAGGGGGAAGAGCTTGGGCTCAGAATGCAAAAGACTAAAGGGGAACATGTGATCCATTGTGTAAGTATATATTTAGTGGAGAAAAACTCAGTATGAATTCCTATCAAATATCCAAATATGTCGTATTATGTCAACACTTGTTGGGTGTCCCAAAAACATGTTGGTGTGACGTAAGAATCGTTTAGCAAATATGGAAAAATTAAATGGTAAAATGACTGCATTCAAATAAAAATGTTACAGTTTTCTTAACCACTCAAAGCATGTTTTTCTCAACAAGCCACATTCTCCCACACACACACACACACACACACACACACACACACACACACACACACACACACACACAGCTAAGAAGCAGATAAAGGCACAATATGGGGTAAATTGTCATGCTCAGAAACACATTTGGGGTGGGGATGCCAGGATCAACTCCCAACCTTCTGATTGGCAAAAAAAATCATCCTCCTTCTGAGCCACGGCTGATTAGAAAAGTTGGAGTTTAAAATGAAAGGAGGAGTAGAGTTATTGAATTAAGTTTTCTAATGCTTGTAAACTGCTGGAGTGTATCATTCTTACTGTGTGAAACTTGCTGGATTGTGTTGGTTCTTGTGGGTATTTTGGTTGTGTGTGAGGAAATTGCTAGCTGATCCTTCTCCAGCTCTTAAGTCTTCTGACTGAAAGACAAAACTGAATCAAACACAAATGATGGAGCATTTTAGATGGCAGACAAAACCTTGTTATTTTTGTTTACATATGCTTTTGTATACTCGTGGCCTCTGCTCTGTTTGATGTTACAGTTGGTCAGTGGTGGAAGGTGTTTTCCTATTGAACTCTAGCTGATGACACAGATTGGTGGGAGGGAGCCATTACAATACGGTATTTAATTCCTTGTCTGAGGAAGCTGCAGAGTTCACCAGTAGTAGAGACTTTACTTTTAATTACACAATACTGGCAGCATTTGAAAAAATCTTTATTAAACCTAAAGAGACATTAAAGACAGCTGTTCAGACCTGAAGTACTTTGAGATGTTGCTTAAAAACAATAACAAAAAGAGTTCACTGCTAAAGTAATGCGTTTTTCATGCCAAGAAAGGAGTGAATTAAGACTACAGGTATAGTCTGTAAAATATTCATTTCTATTCCCTCCCTTGTATGTGTGGATGAGTAATCTTTGCAGCAAGTACTTTACCTCCTTCTCTTCCTCTGATTGTCTGTTACTGGTTACTAGTAAGGTGCAGTTTACAGTTTGTCTGGTGCGCTGGTTTTAATGTCCCATATGGTATGAATTGTTTTTATATGCCTCTATATTATAGCACAGCTGCATTGTCCTGTGTTCATTTACACTTACTGACAAAATGGTTAAGCAACCAGGAAGAATGGTCCAACTTGACTTATTTTGCTACACATGCAGACCAGCTATGGTTGTGTAAATTTGATTTGCAAAGAGCTGGCAAGTCTAGAACAGACACTAAAGGGCATATGGCCACACAGGTGGAGCAAAGTGTTATCAGGCTAGTGCATCAATCAGTCACTTAAAACAGTGAATGAAGGTCACCAGACACAGACGATGCCCTGTAGATGCAGTAGACATGACCAGAACTTGACAAGAATTTGACATGGATTGTGTTGTGGGTTTGCATAAGGCCATGTGACCGCTCCTTATTATCACTAGACAAACTCGTATTGCCAACTCTCTCATCCATGTGATCTGATTTTGACGACTGAGTGACTTCCGGTTCTAGTTTGTAGCAAGATGCCACCTGTGTTTGGCTTGGCCACTGTTACTAGCTACTTTTTCAGTCACATCACTGCTCTACTGCTTTTTTCAACATTATTGTTGTTTTCTGTCTGCTTCAGTAGTGTCCCGACTGCCATTGTGCCAGATCACCAGATTATTGTATCCATCCGATCATCTTGGCCACAAGGCTCTTTGTTTTCCCATTTCATTTACCGCCACCACCAGGTGCTGGACCTGCACAAAGCTAGTCAGAACTTTGAGGAAAAGGGGAAAATGAGGCTCTTCTTGAATTGTTGTTTGGTTGGTAAGCATGGGCATGAGTGCCTTTCTGTCTTCCCTCAGATGTTGTCCATGGGATGGAGCTCTTCTTCTGCCTTCCCGCCGAGCTGTGTAGCGCCCAAATTTCTGCGACCTCCTCAGAAGTGTGTATCCAGAATCTTCAGTGGTTTCCTTTCCTCTCTTCTCTCCTTCATGGGTGGATTTTATAAACGCTGTGGTTCAAATCGCCAAAACCTACAACCACTAACTTGAGCTGCTTCTGAGAGAACAGTTTTTTCTGCTTCACCACACCTACGTTTGATTTAATGGCTTCATTAACAGACTTTAGCTGAAATTGACGACATGGTGAAGATGTTATCTAATCATTTGAATCAGTTGTGTTGAAGTATGAAACCTCTAAAGGCCTATTCATACTCCACGAGAAGAAAGAAATTTGTTCTTGCTGGGGAGCACCGAGAACAAGAAAACAGTTTGTTTCAGCAGGGAGCATTCATACTCCCCGAGAACTCAGCTGTCGAACTGCTTCAGCGATGTATCAAATGGGTGTGCTATCAGGTGTGTGTGTGCAGTTTAAAACGATCCGTCCTCGCTACGTGAGGAGCGGAGGCATACGGGTCTCCGGCGCAAACCCTCGCGGTCTGCGCTGGTCCTCCTAGCTCGGAACAATCCAGACCGTCACCCTTCAGGTCCGTCCGCACAAAGCAGCAGGCGCCGGAGAAAAACGTCAACCGCTACCCGCACTAACCACGCTCATCCTCCCTTTCTGACCAATCACAGCAGTTGTTCTCGGACATCCTGCCGAACAAAGTTCGGCCCGGCTGATGTGCACAAGAACAAGCCGTTAGCGCTGCTGAACTGGGTCTCCGAGAACAAAATGACGTCATTTTGTTCTCGCAGCCCCCCAGCGAGAACAAAATTCTTTCTTCTCGTGGAGTATGAATAGGCCTTAAAACATGCAGAATAGTGGTTCTCTAGACCTTGAATTGCCAACCTGATATGACTATTTGAAAGACAGTCAACTTGTGTGGCTAATTGGTTTCTTTGAATAATGACTTTGTGGGGTGTTGTGATGGACAAGAATCACTTTACTTAAAAGGGTAGTACTTTTCTCTCAGTGTTCTTTTGATATTTTAAAAAATTGAAATGAAATTTCAAAATCTTTTAAGATAGAATTTTTGTTACACAAAATGTTCCAGTATGTACTAACATGGCCAAAATGATGGCCAGGTGGAGAGGAAAACTTAACCCAAATGGACAAAACTGTCCAGAATGACGCCTGAGGGTTAAAGCTAAAATCTTTGTCAAGCCACGGTCATTACTGCTGGCATTTCAACTTATTCAGTCACCTTTGCAGAAATCAGGTGTTGTACTTTTATATGAGTCATTAGAAACTTGAGTTAGCAATCATTTGTGTACATAAACATTGCTCTGTCAATTTAAATTAAAAAAATGAATGTATGAAATGCCACTGAGAAAGTGTAAATTGTTTTCATTGTATATATTGATTTCATTATTTTATTCAAGCATAACTTGTATCCATCTGTGCTAGCATAATCTCAGCAGTGTTAAATAAATTGTCAGGGATTAGTTTCTACTTTTCTTTAATTTGATACTCTTGACCTGCAATCGGAGATGCTTGAGCATAACTTTTACCTCACATCATTCCTTTTTAAGACACTGTTAAAAAAGACAAAGAGTCAAAGCGCTTTAAATCATCATAACACTCGTTTTCGCAGCAGTGATTGATTCAACTTTGATGCAGCTACCACAGCTGGTTTTCTGGCCACAGAACTCTGCGGTGGTCTGGTCTGGGCCGAGGGGAGGGGGGTCTGGTAGAAGCTGGTTGATGGTGGTCACCAGCCATGTTCTGGATGATTGCTGGGGGATATATGAGCTGTGACATAGCTTTAGCATGACGGATCCTGGGGAGAAAGAACAGAGGAAGAGAGAGTGAATGTTATAATGAGCCGAATGAAAGATGAAGGAAAGAATCTAAAGGTTGAAGGGAAAAGTGACAGAGAAAATGGAAATAAAGAGACTGAGAGTTTTGAAAGAGGCTTAGCGGTCAAACTTACTACTGGCCATTGATTCATTTATTAAACCTAGCTCTGACACCTCATTGAGTGTCAGGTCAGGCACAGGGACAAAGAAGCAAGCGTATGTACAGATGCATGCCCACCTCTATCGTTATTGGATATATGTACTTCTCAAGTCACACCATATGATCCCATTTAAGGCAAATGACTCAAGAATGTTTGGATACTGCAAGTCTGTGCTCTCATTGCATAGCAACTAGAGGTATGTTGATAATAATCACAGAGAACTTGTGGTCTCACTCATCATGGTATCATTATTAAAACAAGTCTTTTGTTTTTACTTCTCGACACACTTAAAATGGGGAGAGGGAGGATGGTGGGTTTGGGTTGAGGACGAAAATAAAGACAAGTTGCAAGGTCACACTGCAGAACTTATACATTTCTTCTCACTGATATATCCCATTGCTTCGAAGCAAATGTGATTTCTTAGATCATGTCTACAATAGTTTTTACGCATTTTTGCACCGCGTGAACAAAGCGGCTCCTGTCATGGCCAGCAGTTCATATCCCTGTGATCTTACTGGCTTGAGGAGTTGGAGTCTGACGCAAATCCCCCTGTGACGCTCCTGCACAATAAGGGTTTGTAATAGCTCTGCATTATTAGAGGGGAAAAAGTATATTCTTATCACTCTGTCACACTTCTGACATCTGACCTCAGATATGTTGTGCATTTAATATGATCGGGCTTCATTTTTTACCAGTTTATATCTGTTGTTCTTCATTAATGAAGCCAAATGACCAGTAGCATAAACACAGGAGGTTTCACTCTACTCATCATTTCACATATTTTTTTTAATGACTGTGGCTGCCATGACCCTTAACGTTCCACATCAATTGATTGAGACAAGCCAGGGGAATATGCAGCTTTTTCCTGTCATCTATTGAGCTCATACACTTATCTCATGAAGAGCGTTTTGATACTTTTTCATTGTTCTACAGTGAGAGTGAAAGACGGAAGGACAAAAGTATTTTTTATGGTCTGTGGTTGTCACAAATGTCAGTAAAGAGATGGGAAGTTTAAAGAAAGTCCTGAGATGTCTGTTTTAGCATGGCCTGGCCCCTCACTCAAATATCCAAACTTCTTTGAAGAGGTAACTTATTGGTTTGAGAGAAAATTCTTCCTGTCTTCTTGTCTGCTTCACAAATTGACATCAGGACAGGAAGAAAGCTGGAGGGAAAGGAAAGTGAGAGAGGTTTTTCATCTAGACGCAAACTTATTTCTGACATTAAAAACACGTTGTGTCAGCATCAGAGAGCCGATAAATAAATCTTGGCTGGAACTTGAGACGGTTCTTGTCAATGAAAACTTCAATGAGCTACAGACGCCCCTTGCTCTGTTCCTGGCAGAATGTGATGATATTTTAAGTCAGTCCAGACTCAGGCCTTCCTTACTTTTCTTTAGTTTTAGTGAAGCTGTCTGCTCTTTCTCTCTCGCTCCATTCAGTCAAACGCAAATGAGAGATAATAGTCAGTAAAGCAGAAGTTTGTTGTATCATTGTTGGACTTCATAACACATAGAAACCTGTTTATTTAATAGTATCTATCTAAAGAAAAACCTCTAAAGTTCTGGTCTGCTCCTCCATTTAAATACTTAAATACACACATGCACACGCACACATGCATATACAAATCTTTTCCCAACAAATTAGATTCAGTGAATTTGGATTCTCTTAAGAGGTAAATCAATCTCACAGTAGTTCCATATTTATCATTAATCTTTCTCACGCTGTTCTCAAGGCTTCTGGTGAAAAATAAAGAGGAAAATGAAGGTGCCAAGGATTTCCCACCCGTTAGTCTTAATAGTAGCTCACTTTCCGTTCATGGGAAATAAGATATGAGTTCAGGCATGTTGGAGAACACATATTCTTAGTTTGACATTGAACTTTCATTTTTCTTCCTTAATTTCTTGATGTATTCTCAGAGGCATCATTCCATGTACCATTAAATCTAATATACCATTGGCAGAGTTTAGTTCAGTGGTTGTTGTTGAAAACATCTATCATGTTTTTAAAAGCCTGCTGAGGTTGAGCGTGGCCCTTTGGCTGGCTTGCCAAGCATGGGCAGATCAACGTTTCTGGAGATTTAAGCTTTTGCCATTTAGTGCTGGAACTTTTGACTCATCTCCGTTGTGTGTAGAGTAGATTGAAACATGATATCCAAACCCCATGTGGCCTTGGTTTATGAAGCATTACTCTGGTAAAGACTTGTTGGCCTTTACAGTGTCGGCATCCACAGTTTGATTTCATCTGATAATGTGTTAAACAGACCACAAGATGTGTAAAGTTCCCCGTTAAACAAATTCCTGAAAAATAGGTAAAGTTGTTAGAGTGGGAACTGATTCAACTTCAGCATTTATTTAAGACTTGATTTAGATGCTGGTTAAATATAATAAAATTAAACTAGCTTTTACTTCAAATGTGGTTAAGATGATTAATAGCAAACTTTAAAGTTATATACATGAAACATCTCTGAGACATGAAACAAAGTCCACTGTGAGAATAATGAGCTCAAAAGCACCAGGAGCAGACTTTGGATGTTACCAAGCCCTGAATCAATGACAGACTCAAATAAATCTGTTTGTGTTTATTTCATCTTGTAGTGTTTGCAGAACTGACTCCCTGCTAAGAGCCAGTCGTCCCATCTGAGGGTAGTGACTAGTGCCAACTGAGCACATAGCTCCACGTCACAGGGCCATAAATTTCCACTGCAACTCCCATTGATGTGCCTCAACAGCACCAAAACTCCACTCTTGGCTACCACCACACACAGACACAGTCAGCCTCTTCAAAGCTTAGACATAAATATTGATCTCCATGGATTATTAGTAAATAAGAATGCTCTGCTTCTTTTGTCTTTAATTTTCTCACAAGGAGAGTGGAGAGAAGAGAAAATGCATGAGCAGTTAGAGTAATGAAGTTCTTGAGAGTTGGTGAGAGAGAGAGCGTGCTTTAATCCAAAGTTGCGTTGAAGCAATGAAGAGGCTGGTTTACCGTCATTAGCTGTGGTCTGTCATTTCGAGCATCTCTCTTGGTGAAACCACTCTGGTATTTCAATCTGGCTCCTACTTCAAAGCTAGAATGCCCCTGTTTTATATACAAACCAAATTTGTCAGGGCAGCATTAGGCAGGGAATATAGGAGGTTGAAAGGCAGGCCTTCTCATCCACAACTGTGTTTTAATGGCTTATCTCACCACTGGCTAATTATCTCCTTATAAGTGGCAATGCCGGGACTGTCTATGTCACACCACATAGGTTTTTTTTTCTTTCAAAATATTTATCTCTCTTTTTTCTTACACACTAATATTTTTCTATCTTCTGTGATTTTTGCTTTGGTTTTTCCAACATTCCCTTCTGCTCCACCCAAAAGCACCCCTTCACCGTTTTGCTGCCTGGGCACATGAGTTTGCCAAATTGCTTCCGCGTGAAAATTCCTTAATTGTGGTAATTCAGTGGCACAGGGAGCCTTGGTTTGAATGTGTAGAGAACATATGTCACTGCTTTAGTGGACAGACAAAAGGGCAGCACCTGGAGGGGAAGGAAATTATGAAAACGAGACCCCCAGCTTGTGCTACCACCAGTGCTTACACCCCATCACTGTCTTGATTCTCTGACAGGTATAAGCAGTGAACAGGGCAGACCAGGTTTATATCAGTAACAGTTTTCCTACATCTGTTTGCAAATTTCTGTTTTGCACAGAGCTATATTATTATAGATAATTTATTTGTCTACTGTTGTGTGTAGAATTAGTTTGTGTTGCAGGAATTTAATGGATTAGATTAGCAGTGGGCCTGTATGTGGATCTTTAGTGATGCTTGTCATTGCTTCTTGTCTAAAAGACCTGATCCCTCATTCATCCAAGAACAGCTGCTGCTGCTATCTGATATCTGTAGTTCTTTGCTTTCTATGTCAAAGCAAAGTCAACCTAAAAATACCTAAATACATGTTGTGTGTGTATTATGACGTCAGATGTAATTAACAAACATCATTTGACAGAAATTGGTGGAAAAGACGACTCTGAATATGTTTTTCTCATTTGAGACAAACTAATCAAACATTTTACAAATAGCAAACAGTTCCTGGTATGATATAAGACTTTCTAAAAGTGGTTCAGTAGGTGTCCCCATCAGATGCCTGTTTGACTGAGAAAGCTGCTCTTCTCTGAGCTTTTAACTGCAGGACAAACCACTACTGGTTTGCCTTGTCTGTTTTCCTGTCCCGTTCTCTCTGCATGTGTCTGTATTTCTGCAGTGTGTCAGTTCTGGGCGGGGTGCCAGCAGACCTGCTCTTACTTACTGCTTCTACTTCAGCCCCTCCTGACTTAGGAGAGACAGTTATTGTTTCTGCATCAGCACTTAATGGCTCAGCTGGCTGCGTTCAGGCTACCCAACTTGTCTGTGTCTACCTCTTTTTCTGTCAGCCCCCTAGCTGCTATGGGCCCACTGCCAGACTGGGGGGAGGGGGCTTTCTAGTATTTTAGGTTCTTTATCCTTTATGTTTGTTCTTTTACCTGCACGTTAAAATTTGGCCATAGTGTACGTCTTGTAAACTAATTGCTATTCGATATAAAACAAACCAGCGGTGCTATAACGGTGTGGAGTGAAGGTGTTGTCTGAAAAGAGATGTTAAATATGTACAGATGTCTTGAACACAAACAAACACACGGACCTATTGTAATATATAGCTGTGGCCAAACGTTTTGACAATTAAACAAATATTATTTTTCAGAAAAAGATCACAAATTCAACAAGTTATATTTATGCTATTGTTAAAGCTTTTGGCTACAGATTTATAAGAGCACTGTTATGGCTTGACTCACTGGCCCGCACTAAAAACAACCTGTTTAACAAAATGAACTAAAAGAAAAGAACTTAAACAAAACATAAGACTGTCTAAGGTGGTGACTCCAGAACTTTGGAGCTTCTGACCCACAACTTTACTAAGGCAAAGACATGTGCCTCCAAATGTTTTCCTTCGAAAAATGCATGAGAAAAACACAACTCAAATTGTATTATGTAGTATATCAATTTATGACTTCAAATTTTAGCATTTAGATCAGGGGTGCCCAAAGTGGGGCCCACGGGCCAAAGTTGGCCCGCCAATTCTTTAATTTGGCCCTCCTGGCCCTCTGTGGGGTACCCTGGATGCTGGGTGAACATTGACCAGTAATCCAGAAACCCACTGTTTCCCTCAGCCAATCCATCATTACGTGAACAGGCCCAATGACTCTATATTGGGCTGCATACAACCCTCACTCATGGTGCCAACAAAGTTTTAGAAATGTCACAATTTAAAATCAAAATTGAAATACAAGTAACTACAAGGGACAGAGTAGATTTATGCACACATGTACATTTGCACACTTTATAAAACCACAAATAGTTATATTTTGTCAATGTTTGTAATCTCCCACGAGCCTTTGCTGCTGGATCAGACCGGATCAAAGCTCGCGGGTAACCCCTCTGGCTACTAGCCTAAGCAGCTATTATCAACATGGAGCGTCGTCCTCAGTGGCACACAGACAAAAGGCATTTTAAAAAATGCTGGATACTGTATGTTTCTTTAAAAATATTTGAACACAACTAAAGTACCTACAAAATGAGTGGAGGTGCTCTCTTATCACACACAAAGATCTCACATGTGATGAAGAGAAGTTGATGTATAGAAAACTGCAAAGAAGCTAACTAGTCTAAATTCTTGGAGATGTGTAATCTCTCATTTTCTTCAGTGCCTGGTGTGTGGAGTAAGGGCACCTGTGAGGATCGCTGGAGTCATTTAAAGAAGAGAAACATCCTTTCAGACAGAATAACTTATTTTATGGTGTGATAATTATACAAATACCATGTGTCGAAGTATCTTTGGCCAAGATACTGAACCCCTAATTACCTTTAGGTCTCCCTTGAAAAAGAGATTCTAATCTCAATGGGACAGTACCTGAATATGTATGAGGATTAAAAACACACAAAAGTACTTGTTGCTTTAGAAAGCATGGAAATTGAAGAACTAAACTGAATATAGCTGTTGTGGTTGCTTACCATCCTCTGCAGTTGGCTTGTCATTTACACTTTATTGCATTACTGCAGTTCTTGTGCCAGCAGTGAGGACTGGAAGACAGCTGTCTGGGAGCAGTGCAAATAAAGAGGCCTTCCCTCTGGTATACTCTAAAAAGTCCTCCACTGACATCTATTATATTATCTGAAATCAACACATTGTCATTATAAACACAACCAAGTCTTTGAAAAGCTGCTACAGAGAGGAGACTAGACAGTCAGGCTGGAGGACAGTTTTTATTTCAGGCTGACATTTTCAGGTTAATTAAATGTTAATGTAGGTAATAATGTAAATGTACAGAAGTGCATCATACTACACCTATCATTCAGGCACAATAACTGACACTTCCTATCCCTGTTATGGAGACAGGTGATTCATGTCTGGGCTGCAAATGTTGTCAACAAATTACAACATTTTCAGTGGAGTTTCCAAAATGTCTCAAATGGTTTGTGGGGTCCTCAAGTTCTTGTGAGTCACAGGGCCTCAGTGTTGTGTTGTTTGAACTTTGAACAATTTGCAAGATAGATGTTCTATTTGGGTGTATAAGCAACCTTCCTGAATCCTTTCTTAGTTACTTTGTAATTTAGTTTCTATGATTCAGACATGAGAAAAATGTGAGACAACTTTGGGAGGTGTTGGTGAACAAATGGTAAATAAAACCAGGGTAAAATGAGAGCAAATTGAGATATTTTGTGACTAAATTTTAAAAATTTGAATGCCACACAAATGTTAGTTGGCTTACAATTACATCAAATGCCCCACATGACCTGGCCGTATGTAAAACTTAAAAAAAAAAAAAAAACATCATACAGACCTGTGATTCCAACTAAACATTTCTACATTTTCATGCAATGTGTTTCCAACTAGTCACCAGCACTCACAGCTCAGTGAGATACTGGCTTTAGTATGGTTTTACTGAGTGTCAGCCATCATTTTCTCCAACTTCTCATCATTATTCATCATTTTTTAAGTTTGGCTGTTGCCCTCTCAGTGTTTGATGGAGTGGCGTAGCCTCTGACCTCTAGCTGTGTGTTAATGTACTTCTTGCACCTGCCTTTATTTGACGAGTAACAGCTCCACAGACATTCTCTCACTTGGTCACTTAATAACACACACTCACACGCCTGGTTGTGCTTATAAAGAAATGCACCTTACTCGCGTAAGACACACAGAATACCATTGTTCAAGCTGACAAACTTACCACCCCTTGTGTTTTTACTCTTCCTGTACACCCCACGTTTTTATAGTTTTAACAGCTGGACTAAGCATTCTCAGGAACCCCCCTCATTCTACAACTACCGACCTAGCAGGTGCACTGTGCCCTTTAGGACATCTACGTGGGTAAAAGGGGTATGTTACAGTGATACCCCTGGTGGTATTTATCAAAGAGCTGAGTGGAAGGAAAGGCCTTTGTCATGTTCCACTTACAACATCTCCATCTTTTCTCTGGGGAACAATCAGTTTGTGTGCAGGGCCCACTCATCACTGTTGCTCTCATTTTTCTCTTTAGTTGAGCTTTGAAAAAGGCCACCTGGCCACCATATCTCAGCATTCACTCTAAATGATACTCTGGTCATTTATGTTAGATGGATCATATGTTTTAGTTTCAGTGAGAAACACCTAATGATGTAGCCAAATGTCTGTTACATGCATTTTAAGAAAAATGTACAGGTATATAGTTTTATTGTTTTCACAGTGTTTGTCTTAATGTACTATCTAAGCATTTACGCCATTTTCCCCTCTGGTTCTGAAAGACAAAATAATGCCAAAGTCTGTTCTTTGTGGAAAGCACATATATATATATATATATAGTAAATGAATATGAAAGTTAAAGAAGCATGAACTTGATTTGAAACTTTTGAGTTATTTAATGAATTTTGTGTGTGAATGGGTGAATGACTGTTGTTTTGTAAAGAGCTTTGGAGGGGTTGTAGAACTCTATAAATACAGGCCATTTACCATTTTTACTCAAATTAACACATATTTAGTAATTCACAAAGTGAAGAATCCTTTAAATGAACAAAATCACAGTTAAGGGTAGGGGTGGGAATTGATAAGTTTTTTATCAATATCAATGCCATTGTTGATTCTGCTTATCGATCCGATTCCTTAACGATTCTCTTATCAATTCTTGAGTTGTTGTTAAGCAGCAAAAAAAAAGTTCTACTCAATCTTCTGCACCTCAAGAAAGCATGGTGTGATTTGAGTGTGTGTGTTTTAATTTTTTTCTTTCAATTACTAGGATAAATTAAGTAATTGTGTATAAAACAAGAACTACAGAGAGGTTTGATTGTTGATTAAATGTTAAAAAGGCTTGCCATATAGGCGACAGCATCAGAGCGACGAGGGGAAATCCAGAAACGGACGAACCTGGGTCACCCGGTCCTGCTTCTGGACCCAAACTTCTGCAGAGCCTTCAGCCTCCTGAGTCGTCAAGACTGCAGAGTGTGATTTGTGTAAAGTGGAGTGGGGGAGTCTGCGTTTGTTGAGAGTTCATCTGTAAACGCTGCAGCGGGTCGGGTGCAGTTCCGTCGGGACCTCACCTCGTTAAGCCCCTCCACTGCTCGCGCTGCGCTTGTCCGACAAAAACCGGGTTATTGTTCTGTCAGACCAGAGAGGTGTATAAAAGTCTAATTTCTCCATGGGAAAGATTACTGACCAGCAAATTTCGGGAAAAACGTAAAGACGAGAATCGTTAAGAAGAATTGTTAAAGTTGAAGATGAACAATTCCGATGGAATTGGTTAGTTAGAACCGTTCTAAGTCGGAACCGGTTCTCGATTCCCACCCCTAGTTAAGGGTCTAATGCTTTGGTATGTCAGTTTGTAAGAGAGCAAGTTGATCTTTTTGACAGTAGTGTCATGTGTTTACTGTTATGATACAAAGTGCATGTTGTGCATTGGCAGTTACTTCTGAGACATGCTATGCTGTTTAAAAGTCTGAAGTCATCTCTCATTTCTGTAAAATTTGCTTCTAAGCTGCCAGACCTTCTAATCTTTTAACGTGGTCTTGATCAACAGCTCTTTAGGTTTTCTGAAGATCTTTCATTGTTTTTCTTTGGAATGCCAGCAGGACATGCCTGATACATCTCCCCATGAAGGGGTCCAGTAGGCATCCTAAGTAGATGCCCGAACCACCTCAGCTGGCTTCTCTCGATTTGGAGGAGCAGTGGCTCTACTCCGAGTCTGGATGTCTGAGTTCCTCACCCAATCTCTAAGTCTGAGACCGGCCTCCCTACGGAGGAATCTCATTTCAGCCACTTGTATATGAGATGTTGTTCGTTTGGTCATTACCCAATGCTCATGACCATAGGTGTTGATTGGAACGTAGATTGACCAGTAAATTGAGAACCTTGCTTTCTGGCTCAGCACCTTCTTCACCAGAACAGACTGATTCAGTATTTGCATCACTGCAGATGCTTCCTCGATCTGCCTGTCAATCTCCCACTCCCTCCATCCCTCACTTATGAACAAAGACCCTGAGGTGCTGATTTTCATCTAAGCCGCTTCACATTCTGCTGCAAACCTGCCCAGCAATGGCTGTTCCACGTGACATTTCTCTTTCAAAATATTGCAAAAACACATAAAAGACCCAGTTTTTCAAACGGCTCTTTCAGGTGAATGACTCCCCAATGAATGGCTCCCTTTAAAGAGCCATAAGTCCCATCACTATTTATTTCCTTTTGGCATTTTCCTTCAGGGGTCACCACAGTGAATCATCTGCTTCTCTCAGCTCTGGTTCATTATTGGAATACATGTCAGTGGGATTAAGGAGCTCCTCAAGGTATTCTTTCCACCACCTGACTATATCCCCAGGTGATGTTAACAGCTCCCCTTACCAACTGTAAACAGTGGGAGCAAGGTGCTGCCTGCCTCCTGAGGCACCAGATGGTTTGCCAGAACCTCATTGAAGACGATCAATAGTCTTTCTCCATGGCTTTGCCAAACTCCTCCCATGCTTGAGATTTTGCCTCAGCAACGGCCACTGCTGTACCCCACTTGGCCCACTGTTACCTGTCTGCTGCTTCCGGAGACCCTCAGACCAGCCTTGCCCTGTAGGCCTCAACTTTCAGCCTGATGGCTTCCCTAACTTCTGTTGTCCACCAGCAGGTACAGGGGTTACTGCCACACTGGTACTGGCCACCTTGCAGCCACAGTTGGCAACAGCTGCTTCAACAACAGCAGAGTGGAACAAGACCCATTAAGACCCAATGTCCCCTACTGCTTTTGGGACGTGGTCAAAGCTCTACAGGAGGTGGGAGTTTAGGACCATCTTGACAGATATTTGTGTGAGGTGTTTCCAGCAGGCCCTTAGTGTTTTGCCATATAACTTTTAAGTCAAGACTTTCAAATTCTCATCATTTTTTAGATCTGATGCCTGTTTTCCACTTGTCTGTTTTTTATTTTCTTATTAACGCACTGCAGAACATATTATCATGGTCAGGTTCATGGACTGGACAGAGAATCAGGACAAAAAGCAGCCAAAATCCAAAGAAAATTTTGGAAAGGCCTTCAGAAAGCTGATAAAATATTTATCAAGAACACATTCAAAGATTACGAGGAAGTATGAATGCTTGGAAAGGAGGCAAAAATAAGTGAATTATTTTGCATATTACTTCAGTGATATATAAGCTATCCTTAAAGCGTAATATACTGTTAAAAGAACATGGATTTGAATATTATAATATATATATTATATATATATATATATACTATAATATATATTAATAATATATATTATTATAATATATATATATATATATATAATTAATAATATATAATATTGTGAATATATTCAAATATAATATAATAATATTAATAACATTTAAATCTGTTTCTGTTAATATGTCTATATTAGCAGAAATAGATTTAAATGTTATTAAAACAGTGGAACACAAGAACTGGTCTGCCACCTGCCACCGCCTTGTGCAGTTGTAGTCATTTTAGTAATTTTTGGTTGTGCAGTGCTGCCCTGTTGAACCTGCAGATATATTAAGTATGTGGCAGTAGGAGGGTTATTACTGTCTACCATCTGGGCTGGTAGAGGGCCTCTCAGACAGCAGGTGAAGAGGTTGATTGGTAATTTGTCTCAAAGAGAGGGAGAAGGGAAGTCGGCGGTTAGGGATTTTAGCAATTTCCAGTAATTCCCTCGCTTAAGTGTGGAATTTGTGTGTCTACTCAAATCCTGCTTTTATCCTTGCTATCTGCATATTTGAACAAAAATACATTTGAACTACAGATGTAATATACACAAATCTTCAAGTTTAAGTTTAATCTAATATTTTTGCAGCTTTTTTGATAACCTTGGACAGCAACAATAAGAATTTTAAACTTTTCCTCACTGTTAAACTTTTGGATTTTAAAAAATCTTGATTGAAAGATACTTTTCTGGGCATTCCACAGCATCTAATGTGAGGTCAAGGCTTCTGGCCATTTTAAAGCAGTAGATGAGTGAGTTGTCCAGATGGTGTTTTATAAATCTGAGATGAGCCACAATCATTGTTTTTGCCACTGCATGGTGCCTCGTTCTGGAACTGATTGGTATTCAGGTTTAAAATAAATAGAGGACATTGTGACTAGGATATTAGTAAACTGGTCACTTTTTAAGAATACTTTTAATAATAAATTCAATAAAAACTACAAGTCAGAAGCACAGGAACCAGAGTTAACTAACCAGTGGGCACAGCAGATAAATGACTTACCAGTTGATGACAGCATTAAAACATAACAAAATCCATCCATCATCAATCACCATCACATGCTTCTACTAAAATGCTCTACATTCATGATATAATATCACTGTAGTGAGTATTATTATTATTATTATTATTTTTACATTTTCCATACATTTTCACCAGTTGGTCAAATATCCCTAACTTTTTGTGAGTAGTGTATTTTACAGCAAGACAATGACCTGAAATCATCATCCAGTTTTTCCTACACAGAAATGCTTTGAATAAAACAAGGTGGGGGGGTTCTGGAGTGGCCAGACCTCAATTCCATGGAGAATTTGTGGCTGAACTTGAAAAAGCTATTCACACCCTGATGATCCCCACACAACCTGACAGACCTCTGACAGTTTTGTTAGGTAGAATAGAGCAGAGCTGTAGTGTCCAGATGTGCAGCGGCAGCCTGACTGAGACCTGTCCACACAGGCCAAAGCTGTATCTACTAAATAATGACTGGATGGGAGTGAAATATTTATGCAATCCCTTATTTTATGTGACATATTTTATTAAAATTTTATTATGTAGAAGTTCGTTTTCACATTGACAATAAAGTGTCTTTTTGTAAATTTTATTTGTCAAAGAAGCCAAATTATGTTGCTCGTGGTTGATTTACTGTATTAAAGCAATAAAAGCATAAAACATCCAATAGGGTGAATACTTTTTATTGGTTTTGTATGCATCTAATTTAGGACCATACAGGTATATAAAATTGACCTTGATCATACTGGAAAAACTCAGATTTGTGCTTATTTAGGCTAAACAAATGTTATTTGATTCACTTCAGCTTGCAGTGTGAGCATAGCCTTTGAGAAAATAAATGATTCTGATAGGATGACTAACTGGCTTCTTAAAATGAAAACATCACACTTTGAATGCAGACTGAGCAGACAGTTTGACCTGGTTTGTATTTTCAAAAACATTTTTGAAATATAATTTTTGTTTATTATTACCGTATGCAATCACAAAGATCTGTAATGCATATTCTAGCGTGTGTGGGGTTCTGTCAGGAAAGACACTAGAGATACTGAACAAAAACTGAGCAAAAAAAAAAACCCATAGTAATGCAAACTGTCAGAACTTTGCTCATGACATGTCAGATCAAAAGTCTGCATGAGGCTTTTACTCATCCTCTGATCCATTGTGCTCACTGTCATTCTTATGCTGGTCTCGTCTCATCCTACAGAACGTCATCGCCATGATGCGCCATCTTTGGACATTTCACTCCATAACTCCATATTTCCTGGCTGCCTGACAGCTATTTGTCGCCTCTGCTTCATTGACCACCATCATCTTAAAATTAGCGTTGTAACTCTGTCTTCGTTGTCTGTTAATTTGCCCTACTTTTGATCCATTCTAGACCGCACCAGCTTTACAAAAAGAGATTCAGTGTTGTCAGTGTTTCTGTTCTGAGGACTGAACATGTAAGAGGGTTCATTAAAAGGTGATGGATACGAATCTGGATGAAAGAGAGACTTTAAAACTCAAAACTTGTGGTTTGTTTTTTTAACAGGTTTTTGTCCAGGAAGTCTTCATAGCCTCATAACACATTAGTGTTTTTAGGCTTATTTAATCTCTTATTTATCATTCTCTTTTCTCATTGGGAATTAATATTTGGTGCCCTGGTGTTTTATGTGTTTTTAATCAGTCTTTATGTCATTTATTGTGAATGTTTCCCAGGTACATTTGGGTTAGTTAATCTTGGAGCCACATGACCAGCACGTGACATAAAAAGAACAAATTGTAAACTAAGGACTCACTAAGGAGAGTGCTGAGAGCACTTGTCGGAAATGAATCAGCATTACTGTAAGATGGAATTGTTTTGAAAAATACAGTAATGCCTCACTGGAACAGATGATGTAAGAATTCAGTGTCATTCCCTTGGCCAGTTTCAAGCTCAGTGGAAGAATGTGTCAGTTGATGGATGGATCTTCCTCTCCTCTCTCAACAGTCTGTTTGGCATAGAACTCCCGTTATTCTACTCTTTTTTTAGTTACCCTGTTATTTTTCCCTTTTCCTCCTTCATGTGTTAGAAATGGTCTGAAAAAAAGACAGATTATTATTTTGTATGTGTCCACCACAACCACCCCATGTTTTCATGAACTGTTGTACATCCAAGTTATAAAAACCTGAAATATAGAAGATTCCTTCTGGATAAAATAATCTAAAGTGATATAATTGTTATGTAAGTCTAGTTGTAGCTGACACTAAACTTACACAGTTATAATGATAATGTTTTTTTGTTTTTCCTAAGAACAGAGGAAATGTTCTGTGTCTGTTGTAGCTCGTCTCCTCTTTCTGTTTGGTTTATTTTTGTTTTAAAGCACCTGGTTGGTCAAGAACAATTAAAAACTAATCACATGTTTAACATAGCCACAGAAGCAGTGTTTTAATGTTGCCGGACTGCAGTTCATATTCACTTTTTTCTCTCTCCCTCTCTCTCTTTTATTAGGTGTGAAATATCCAGCCCCGTCACCGACTCTCGAAGGCTTGGTCCAAAACCTGGAGCTGAAGTTCTGCAGCCGTGCGATGGTGAAATGTGCCTCGGGAACTGTGGGAGCTGTAAAAGTGTGCGCCAGGACCCCAGGTGTGTACAGCTGTGCCCTGTTAAAACTTTACTGCCTGTGTAGGAGGGAAAGAGTGAAACAGACTAGACTCTTCTTTTACTTTCTTTAAGTCATACTTTCTTAAACTTCACTCTGTCTCTGTCCCTCCCTTTCTCCTGCCAAGCTTTATCTTGATTTCTTTCCAGCTATCTGATTCAGTTGCTGTTTTTTCTTGGGGGGCTGTCATTGGGTTGTGGTGATGTCTTTGATAGCAAAGATGTTTATTGAGCTAGTGTCATAGCAAAGGTTCAGAAAGTCACAATGCTCACATAATGTTGGTTAGACTGAAAGTAGCTGCAATTATAAAAGTACACATATCAAAAAACATGTGCAGCTAACATCTCTTCATTTAAACATCTATAGGAAATCCATAGAATTGTTCACATGAGAAGAACTAACCACCATAAATCACATCGTGTCATGTTTTTGTTGCTCAATTTTTCTCTTTTTGTCATTTTTGCCCATTTCAATTAGTTTGATGTTTTTTTCCTGCAGGTCAAGTCTAAAAATATAATTTGGCTGTTCTATACAGCTTGGAATATTCAAAATAACATCAGGTGTCTTTCAAAGTTTCCCTTTTACCATTTTGTTTTCTCTTACATTGTTGTGGCAGAAGTAGTAGGGAGACACGAAGACCTAGCATGTTGAGTTTTAGCAATTTAATATCAAGAAAAGTCAAGCTTAAGATCCAAGGGATGAGACATGTCCCTGCTTCCCTTATTACTTCTGATGAATAAAGCACAGCTATAGCCTCTCATGTAACTGTACACGTATTAAAAAAAGGCCAATTGCAACATTTTCCCTTTGATTTTATGTAGTTAGACAAGTTTTAGTTCTAGTTTTGAATAAAAATAAATAAATCAAAGACTTGGTAAATGTGATGTAACATTTTCAGAAATAAAGCTTCACACAGGCACAGAAAACAGGACCGGTGGGGGAACTTCATGACTCCTTAATGGATCAAACACATAAAACTAATTATCTGAAGCGGAGCTGATAATATTACAAATAAAAACCTTTGCCTTTCAGGTTCAGGGGAAGGTGTAAAAGAAAAGCTGGTCCCTCTCGTCCAGGGCCCGTCTGACACCAAAGAGCTCCACATGAGTCGTTGGCTGAGTGAGATTCGAAAGCCTGAATCTTTGCTGGCCCCTGACCTGCTGGTATTTTCTGTCCAAGTCCCTCAGCAAGAAGACGATTGCAGGAACTCTGGTAAGAGCTGAGCTGGAAAACAACAACAACAATCTACTTTAGTGTTGATTGCTGCCCTGATGTCATGGTGCTGTTTTTGATTGTAGTCCCACGTCACAGATAGCATTCCTTGTGTCAGTCTGTGTGTTTTGGTGTGTGTGCCTTCAGGAATAGGGTGAGATTATGAAGCAGGCTTTTCATAACATCAAACATACTGTTGAGTCAGAAAAGTTTAAAGGGTTGTAGAGTTTGATTTAGTCATTTAGATATTAAAGGACAGTTCAGTAGTCATGTATCCCCTACAGAGCCCCTCAGTAATAGAGCTTTTATTGTAGCTTCTTCTGTAATTGAGGTTATAAATAGCAACATCTCATCAATAAATCCCCTTATCACCTGCAAGTTGAACCACCGTAATTCTTGGAGCTGCCCTGTTTTACTCCCAGTAAAGATTGATCCAGTGGAAGAAGGTAGACCTGACAGTTTCTCCTGTATCAAAGCCTTCAAGAGTTCCCATGGTCCCTGAAGACCCACAGTAAGTTAGTCCTTTAAAATACTGCCAGACATGTTATCCTGCAGCTTTCCCCCATTCAATGGGAGACACTAGAGATTATGTAAAACAGTCCACTCTGAGTATTTGTTGTCAGAGCTGTCCTCAGCATCACAAATCTACATCATTTTCAATATGGGGCTTTTCAGATTTATTTTGTAGACTTTCATAAACCCCTGATGCAGACCCTGAATCATATCAGGACCCTGAGTCATAAACATGTCAGGAATGAGAGGTGCCTCAGATAGTTACTGACTGTAAGAAGATGCAGCTTATGGTTTAGTAATGTCAGTAGTGAAGGAAAAACTAAAATAAGATTAGAGCAGGGGTAAAGGTCCCATCAAAACGAGCAGTTAATTAGTAACAAGTAGGTTTTTAAAGCAACATGTAAACCTTTTAACAAAGGGTTTGTATTTATTACACAGCTGGACTGATAGACTCATTTTAGAACTTTAGTTCTCTTTAGTGCTTTGTCTGAGGTTATTACATTGATTTAGTGCACATATTGTTTCAGCAGAGCAATGTCTCTGCTGAAACAATATGTTTCAGCAGAGCAATGTCTCATAAAGTCCGTACATATTTTTGAATATTAAAACCTGACATAAATATAAAGCAGAAAACCAAAAAGAGCCATAAAGAGAAAGAAGATGAAGGTGATGGAGCTGGGGTTTGAGTCCCAGAAACACAGAGGATATCCCCAGCAGATGTTGAGCAGTGTAGGTCTGCAATCCTTCTCAATAATCCAGCTTTTCTTCTTTCCTGTCTACTTTGTTTAATGTGTCTTTCCTCCTTTCTTTCTCATTCTGTCAACATGTCTCTGTTGTCTCTCTAAAATCTTTTTTTCCCTTAAAATATGTTGTTCTTCATTTTCATCCACATAGTTGTTCTGGATTATTTTGTAGTCTAGTTGAAAATACAATATTTTAGAGTTTTTACTTTCTGCCATTTATAACTTTTTCATATGTTTTAATTTCTCTTGGTTTAACTTTCAATATGCTGGAAAGTCAAGGGCACATAAACACACATGGGTGCAAATTCACATTTTGAGCCAGAAATCCTTCTTTTATCTGTCCAAGACCTGTCAATACAATCACACATGAGACAGAGGAGTTGCTTGACAGCAAAAATTTCCCCAGACTGGAACATTTCTTTTCATTTTTGTGTATGTGCAGCAGACTAAGTGTGTGCTCAGGTCTGCTTTTTGTACAGTGGTCAGGCTCACATCAAAGCCTTTGGTAAGTCCACATGTCCCATGTAATTGTTGTCATCTACAGGTGGCCCGGGGTCTATCAGTAAAATGTTGATAGGATGATAAATGCAGAGAATCTTTCTGTCTGGGGTTAAAGGAAGTTTTAAAAAAGCTCATTATTGCTGGAGTTTCTGCTCCCACACATTTCTATTTACAGTTACTGGAAACAGGAACTTTAGGTGAAAGTTTAAAATGAAGCAAAATGGCCGCCGCCCTAGGGGTTGGTTCCAGTAAAAGTTGTAAGTGCTGTCCTCCCCATGCACGTTAACGGGACGTTGCACAGAGATCTTGGATGCATTCGTCAGCGGGTTAATGACTTTTGTTCAAAACATTTTAAACTATTAGGCGTTTGGCCTAAGCGGAGTTACATTTATTATAAGACTTGAGTAGGAAAAGGTAAAGTTTTTGCAACATAGGGATTTGAAAGACTATACAGTTTTTGTCTTCAGACTGATTAATTCTGTTTAGTATAAATATAGAGCTAACCTCATCTGTGTGGTGTAATCTACTAACACAATTCTTAAACAACTGTTTATTGTGACTCTATTAAACTCCCAGTGCTCAGTCAGTGAACAGCTTAAATGAGAGCATAAATATATACTTGCAATGGTGCACATATACATTTATTTAGACTTTCATGTTTCAGTGGGCTTGATTGACTGCAGTTGGTTATAAGTGCGAGGCCTTGCCTTTCTGGTTGTTTCTGTGATCTCTGTGTCGTCTCAGTCTTAGAGCTTGTGACAGGATCTGGAAATCACCAGCACTTTTCTTATGGATCTTTTAATTCAACCCAGAAGCGATTTCCTCCTCATTCCTCATTGTCCGTTGTTTAAACTTCAGAAAATTCCTGTGGTCAATTGTATTCCAGTATTTTTGGTCTGATGTATAGAAACTCCTGATCAGACATTTTCATGTTTCTAAAGTTTGGAGTTCTTAGATGTTTGTCTGATATAGTTGTCTGCCTGACAGTTGCTTTCACAGTTTCAGTAATGAGATTTTGAGTAATTAAATTTGCTGTGCAGCAATTAAACATGAACTTGGACACGTTTTATTCTTGTTGCAAGCTCTGTTACTTATTCTAACCCTTTGATGCCAAGCTGATTCTCAGAGATTTAGTAGCATTAAAATATGGCCAGTGACATCTGTTTTCTGTCTCATTGTTTATCAGTTAGCTAAAACAAAATTCCAGTTTACTTAGAAAATGAACGCAGTGGGTTAGTGGCTTCTGGGCAGTGGTTAAAGGGAGTCACTGTACACTCGCAAAACTCCTTCAGATTCAGACTAATGTGTTTTTATTTAATAGAGTTGAGGTTGGAACATTCTAATAAATTAAACACAATTAAAGGCGTGGGTTTTAACACAGAAGATCTAAGCAGACCAGCTTTGAAATGGTCCTTTTTAATAGATCCAAAGAGGTTGAGTAACTTTATGTCTTGCCTTGCCCGTGCCTCACAATGTCACAGTTCCACATCATTTCTGCTGATTGGGTTGGCGTTCCAGCTGGATTCAATAATAGTGAACATTTTGGCATTATTGTTGTCCTTTTAAAAGATCTAAAAAACATTAAAATCAATATTAAAATGCCATTAATGTGTAAGCTAATGTGAAAAACTAAAGGCAGAGTACAAAATGGATCTTCAAGCTAAAAGGACAAGGGGAGGAATTTGGACTGGAGAAACTCTGGGTATGAAATCCTAATGTATTTATTTATACAAATATTTATGGGGGGGATGCGCGTGCGCAGGGGGGGTGCTGGTGCTTAAAGTAATGAGACACATAGAACCTAACTTTAAAGGCAGAGAGCTGATGATGTTTAAACTGTTTGAAATATACTGTAAATGTAACTCAGTCATCTTCTCATAGTGTCAGCCTTGAAAGGCTGAAAAAGAAAAGTTATAACCATTATAACTTCAATGGTTTTCTATCAGACACTGTAATGTATTGGTTAGTGACACTGACTTCAGAGCAAGAGGGTCTGGGTTCGATCCCCGTCCCTGACCAAATTTTCATTATGTGTTAAAATGTTACTGATAAAAGGGCATGACGACATGCACAATAACTCAGTCAGAAATAAACACAAACTCAGGGAAACACATGGATCAGATAAATAAAAAAAAAAACACCTGGTTCAGGTAAATAAACAGAACGTTGGTAGACACGTGGTTGTGGGCCGATTTAAGTCAGGGAAACACGTGGTTCAGATAAATAAACAGTCGGGAAACACGTGGCGGGCCAGACACAGGTGGGCCAAATCCGGCCTGCGGGCCGCCAGTTGCCGATCCCTGATCTACACCAACATGTGACAACATTTTTCTATGTGACACTCCAGCACTGTTGATCTGCTTTATTCACTGAGTCACTGAGCTGTTGGCTGTAACCAGTCTGCAGAGTGTACCTATAGCTATTTGTGAAGGTTCTAAAGAAAACCCACAACATAATAAATATCTGGATTATTAGCTGTTAATGTTGCCAATTCTCTTGACTTTTTTCAGAGGTAAAGGACAGTGTTGACAGTATCCCATTTAATCTGAGCTCATTAGTCGGTCATGCTCTTTGAAGTTCAAGAGTTGGTTCAATTGAAAACAGCAATAATGGCTCCTAATATTAGTGATGTTAGGAATTACAGTTTGCTTAAGGCGGATTTAGCACATTAGATAAAATGAGTTCTTATCATGTTTGTTATAATTTAAAGGGAGTCCAGATGTTATAACACTTCTGAGTTGTTTATTCCTACATGTCATTACCATTGTGTGAGTTGTGTTTAGATGAGAATGTTCAGCATGGGTCAGAGTACGGTGACCATATGAAACTTAGGTTTATCTGTTGTGAGTTGCTGACTGATGAGAATCACCATCTTTAGTACGTTTTCTACATTATTATGTTTTCAATGTCACCGTCCTGAGAGTTTGTAAAACTGTTTATTTATTTATGAACTTCTGATTAAATGGACACAGGTCCATTCTTTGGAGTCATAATGTTGCTGAACCTCGACCAACTAAAGCAACCCCAAATACCCCACAGGCGTGTAAGGTAGGCACTATGATGGGTTCATCTTTTCATGCTCCCCTCTTTTTACCCTGATGCATCCGTCACTCTAGAACAGTTAATCTGGACTCATCAGACCACATGACCTCCTTCCATTGCTCTAAAGACCAATCTTTAAGCTCTCTATCAAATTGAAACATTTTTTAGCAAGTAGCCTCACTGATCTGTGGTTTTCTCGTGGCTACACAGCTGTTTAGTTCCAATCCTTTGAGTTCCCTTTGCATAGTGTGTGTGTGTGGATGTGTTAACTCACTGTTTAAGAAATGAGAAGCTACTCACTGCAACAGTTAGAGAGATGAATAACTTACTTCTAGCTGAAAATCAATCATCCATTCAGTAATTATCCAGTGAGAGGCACGTACCTTTTTGTTTCTTAAATCCAGGTGGTGACTTTTTTAGACAGTGAGGGTATTTTCAAGAATCAGAAATACTTTATTGATCCCAGGTAAATTCTGTATTACTACACAAAGCAAGGATGAGAGGGGAGATGAGACATATTATGTAGCAACTTATATCGAATAATGACATTCTTAGATAATGTTAGCATAACACTAATGCTAGATAATTCAACAATTTACTTTGCTGTTTTACTCCAGCATCTCTGAACTACTTTGCTTTTGTATTCTTGTGTTGTTGAATGTAACATACTAGACCTACAGTCCATTTTCTTCCTCGTGGTGGTTAGAAAATCACCCGTAATGAATTTACACTTCAACTTCAGCCTCTGACATAAAACACTTCCATTCAGGCATGAGATGCCTCCTTTCCATCTTGGTGTCATTTCTGACAGAACTGAGGTGTTATGGGGGGTTGAAGTCAATTTACTGTTGTTACGCCTCTGACCTACTGAGCAAAGTTGTGACAGAGCCACAATGGTCAATACTCAAAAGGTCATCGTCCTCACACCTCGATGGTGTGATAGGATGATGACAGATGGTTCAGGTAAATGTGAACGTCCCACATTTATATAGAGCTTTTCTAAGTCATGGACTAAAGCACTTTACAGCTGTCAGTCATTCACACGCTGATGGCAGTGAGCTACATTGTAGCCACAGAAGCTAAGTGGCCATAGACAGGTGCCACCAGACCCTCCTACTACCACCAGCAGGTAATGTGGTTGAAGTGACCCAGCTAGACCGGGGTTTGAACTGGTGACCTTCTGGAATGCTCTACCAATGAGCTACTGCTGCCCAGCTGACCTGATGGTTTTTGAATGGGAGAGACAGATTTTAGTACTTAATGTTGATCCCACTGAGTTAAACTCTGTAATGTCACCTTACATTTTAAAAGCGAACATTCTTGCAAATAGTAGATGGCTTGGTTGGTTATTTTTGAAATGCTAGAGGCAGCCTAAAGCCTGGGTGCCACATAAAACATCAGAGATGCGCCACGTAGCGCCCGAGCTGTGATTTTGAATAGAAACTATTGTAATCAAATAACATAGACCCTTGAGGACTGCCAGTCGCTTCCCAGATGCGCTGGTCCACGCCACGTCTCTAAAGATACGCGACAGTTCTATTTCTGAGCCAAGGCACGGCTGTCATGACATTGTGGAGTACGTTGATGCAGAAATTACAACAGTATGTAATAATATGCATATGCATATTGACATAAACGACCGCCAGTACATGGACGAGGAATGTTTCATTGTAGAATATTTATGTAATTGAGCTTTTAGAAATAGATTATTCCAATAAATAGCTCATTTACCCATTGTTGAAGAATTACCAGATGATCCCACAAAACTCAACAGGAGTTTTGACCAAATACAGACCAAAAGGTGCACTTCATACGTCCTTTTCTCAGTTCCCACGAGATACTCTATCGCGTGATTTTGGAAGCTGCATTCAACGACGTTACACTTCAGGAGAGACTAGAAGACTCGCCAAATATGCTGCGCTACATCCCGCTACGCGGCACGGCACTACACTTACTTCTCTTGTGGGACCCAGGCTTAAGGACGTAGGATTATCTTGGAGGTCAAATTATGGAACAGTTTGGTGAAAGAGACTTTTGTGTTGGCAGCAAATTCACATTAAGGTTCTGTCACTGCATCAATTCAGAATCGTTCACATCCTTACTGAGATGTAATTTAGAATTTAGAAATTTAGTGGGTAGCATTACTGGTTGACAGAAGGCAATAATTGAGTTTTAGACCTGGGTTGTACTACAGCCATATGTGACTCGCTTTTATTTCATTGTATTAAGTTTAGAAAGTAACAAAATGATTTCTAAAACCAGAAGCTCTAATCCATAATGTGTACAAAGTATTTTTATGTCTTTTTAAGTGATCAGTAAAATTAAAAGATGAAGCTAGATGTTTTTGGATTCCTGGGCGGTAGCTGGCTGGCTGATTGCCCTCCTCAGCTCGGGCTTGTGTCTTTTGATGCTGATGGATTGGAAACACCAAGGGGTCTTTGAATGGGACCAGTAAGCTTAAGTAAAGGATGTAAAGGTTAGGGGGCGTGTGATGAGCTGAGGTTTATGCTGAACCTTGGAACTAGGTGGGAGCCTGCAGGTGTTCCCCAACACCATCAGCATACACCCCCATCACTATGATTTTCATTAGTTTTAGGGACCAACGAGTCGGGTGGGCTTATGATCATAGAGAAGACAGAAACAGAGAGGGAGAGGGATTGCATGTGTTTTCCCTAGGCACGCCAGCAGCTGTGAGAGAATGATTTATGCTTTTCTCAGAACTCTGGGATCTCAAAATGTTACATTTAATCAAGCCCACTGAGAGCAGAGCAAATGTTAAAGATGTTCCCTATAAACCCACCAGTTTTGATCTCTTTTCCATACCATCAGATCTGTGGGAATGGGGGAACAAAGTTATCTCTTCAATCTCAATTTTAAGATATTTGAAAGAATAGTGAATGCTGTGTGAATTAATCCTGTGAGGATTCTCATGGCGTTGTAACACAGAACATATTTAGTTCTAATAGATTTAGTTTGGAAACTTCTCCTCATTTCAGTTTAGACAAATAGAATTTAAACAAAGTTTTAAGATGTTTATAATGATTTTTATTGACACCATTAACAGTTTCACATATGGAGTTCTTAAAGACATGACATTTATTATAGTTTTACTGGTGCCGTACCCATGCCTCCTTGTGTGCTATGGTGGTGTCCTGAGGGACTTGCCCACAGCGACCAGAAACAGGTGGTCTAAAAACCCTAAGACTAATGAGAGCAGGTGGGAATGAAGCGCCTGCTGACTTTGATCTGACTACTTCACACACACATATAGTACACAAACACAATACGTTAGTTCATGCACATGCATACAGATACATGGAAAAAGACTCACACATTCTCTTTCCCTCTTCTCTGAAACCATAGCCTTTGTATGGGTTGTACTGACACCATAGATGAGGTGTGAAGTGACGTGGGATCTCCCTTAGTAGGCTCCTCCATTACAATCTTTCAGAGGCCTGTCGCACTTTCATACATCCATCCATCATGTTTCTTTTCCCCTCCTTTGTATGTGTTCACTCCCTCCATAGAGTGTTAAATCAACACCCTGGCATTGTTTCAGTCAGCAGCTTGATGGGTTTAAGCTGCTGCCTGATCTTTTTTCTGCTGATAGATTTTTAGTAGATAAAATTGTACCAGAAACAAATGTATCATACTGACCAATATGTATAAGAAGCCATTCTGAACGAAAGAAAGTTCTCTACCAGTTAACGACAAAATGTAAACCTCCTGGCTAACACTGGTTGGTTGAGTCACCAAAACAGTTCTGTCATAGTTTAACGTCCATCAGCAGCAGAATCGTTCTATCTTGTTCTCCAAGAACCTTTTAGGTCCTGTGATCTATTACCCTTTTCTGCCCAGAGTGAATGTGTTTCTGGTGCTAATGCAGGTCCATTTCACTTTTTAACATCCCAGAGAAGCAGGAAAGAACTGCATCATAAAGGAATTTAATTAGTATTCAAACGTGTGTATGTTTTTAAAGCTTACCTCTGGTTTGCTTTGTGTAGAGAAGTTCATAAAATGTTGGTCAAGTTTTTCTTCAATTCCACTAATTAAAATCATCAACACCTCCCTCTATTAGTGAGTCTTTGACTGTCGGGAATGATTATAAACCCGTGTTTATCAAAGCTAATACATGCAGGGTTTCTTAATGATGTCTTCAGTGTGTTTTATTCATTCTAATTACAACATTAAATAACATTTATACATGCAGTTACAACACTGTCAATGAACATGAATTGAATGATGTTCCATACAATGAACAAAACAGCTGTTATAAAGGCAATTAAAATAGCAAAATTTAACCAATGGGAGAATTGACAGGCGTCACCCACGGGGCTTAAATAGTTTTTTAAATTTGGGTCAATGTTTGAAAAGCTCTTCTATATCATCACATTTAACTTGGTCTTGTTGATCAGCTAAAGGCAAGTTAAATCTAAATGTTTTTCTTTTTTGTTGATTTTCCTTATTGAGCAAGTAAAGGCTGTGGGCAGATTGTCCTCATGTTTGTTCAATTTTGTGTCTCTACTGCCAACTTAGAAACAAACACGTTTTAACCACCTCTCTTCCTTGACAGACAAAATGAAAATGTCCAACTAAAGTGCAGCAGTCCCACTTTGAACCTACATTTTGAGCACGACCCTCACGTTTCACATCAGAACGTTGCACAGTAACATCAATGTTCTCTTCACCTGTCAGTGGTTTTAATCATAAGGCTGATCATTAAAATCAGAAGGTACCCTGAGAAGATTAGAATGTAATATGTCCTATAATTTCTACTGCTCACTTTAGGTGGAGTTGTTGAACTTGACCAAACTCTGTGGATGCATATATTTGTCTAAGCACTATGTGACTTTCTCAGCAGGCTGATATCCACTGCTGTCACTCTCATCATGTTTCGACAGTCAGTGTGTGTGTGTTTGAAGTAAGGCAGATAATGTGGAGATTAGACCCAGGGGAACCCGCTCAGAGCTAGCTATTGAGGTCAATCATGGCCCATTACTGGAGCTGTTCATCTGTGAAGTACTGGGCTACTTAGGCCACTCTCAGAGAGCTTAGAATCTGACTGGAGTGTGAGGCTGAGGGACGTGCACCGAGACTGGGCAGTGACTGGAGCTAATGCTAGCTTCTTACATAATATCACAGCTCTCATGGTTTTTTTTTTTTTTTTTTTTTTTTTTTTTTAGCACAGGGCACTTTACATCAGTTTTAAGAATTATATTCAGTTTTTTCTTTCACAGGTTGAAAATGGTCCCAAATTTTGGATGAGGCATAGACAACACCTAAGTGACCCCTATAGGGAGATTAGCCAAGGCACCAATAAACAGTTAAAAATAATAAAAAGAGTGATCAGCAGTTGTTAAGTGAGAAATATTTGTAATTAGCATTACAAAAGATATGCAGCACAACACTAATTAGATGTAACTTTTTCTATTCAGTAAAACTGATATATCTTGTAGTAAGATGATAATATATAATGTTTTTTTTTTTAAAGAGAACACTGAAAACCTTACAGATGATAAATGTCTGACAGGTAAATTGAGACTATTTTGGCACATATTAACTTCAAATTCTTTTACACTGCTTGTAAAATAAGTGTTTACAACTGTATCACTCATAACAATGATGAGTCAGATATAACAGGATATTCTGAGTCATGGCAGTTACATTTTGTTTGTAAGAACAAGAGGCAGTGAGTGTTTTTCATCATGTCAAAATAGATTTGATATTAACTAACTAGCCTTAATCAAAAGATTTTTGGAAGAACGTGACCTTCCCTGGCTGTGAGGATGACTTATTTAGCTCATTTTGTGTAAATTTCACTTTAACTGCTGATGATGTTTGATGTTCTCTGCAACAGCAGCACATTGATGTTCAGTCAAACACCAGTGACATGATATTTAATATTAGTTTTTAGGCTCTTTTAAACCTGAGTTTCTGTTGTTTTTTAGCATCTGAAAATTGATGGTCTAGTGCAGAGGTCACTAACAGGCGTACCGCGGTCTAGATCCGGACCCAGAGCTGGTTCTGTCCAGACTGCACAGCAAATCCAGGACCTGGTCCTCTGTACAGGGGGAGGGGGCATGGTGGGGTGCAGAGGGAATCATGCAGAACACCGACCACACCCCTCCCCCTAGACCGGGTCACGTATGCCAACCTGGACCTTTGGCATATTTAGTTGACTTCTCCTGATCTAGTGTTTTGGCTTTTCCAGAACTTTTTATTTGAATTATAATGAAAGAGAAAATATGTGAATAATTAGACTTCTAGATTTCCTTTAGCATAAAGAGTGAATTTTGAATCCTCCTGCTGCCTTTCATGCCAGGGTTTGAAACTAAACCACTGATGTCATCTTATGCTAAAAGATGGAGTTAGTGTCATTTTCAAAAACTCTTGAAAATAATCTTACACCCAATCTCACCAAATATCACAAAACTTAGCATGATCTGTTAGCATTCTGAGTATTTGTTGGGGGTAGCTCAACCACTACCATGTGGATCTCTAGCTCAATATCTTTGGATCTGACTGAGTTCTAGTCCTTTTTATGTTTGCTAATATCCATCAGGCGTAGTGACTTTCTTGAATTAGGTTGACAATAAAAGTTAATCTGTTGTAAAGGTTCATCCAATCATTATGATCTTTAGAGTGTCATTAAAATTTGACCAGTGCTCCATGAGAATTTTTGTTAACCAAGACACGCACACACACACACACGCACGCACGCACACACACACACAAGCATATCTTGTATTTGTTATTAACAGCTGACCTGTTTTCTGAGCAAACCATTAGCAAATTCTATTAATTATTCTGATTTGCAACTGAAACACAGTTAAGGTCTCGACATAAGTTCTAGCTGCCAGGATAAATGCAGTGCAGCATTTTCTCGTTAAGATTCTACACTCATCAAAGATAAGTGTAGAGGCAGAGAGGTAATTAGTGTGGTTTTCACCAATTTTAAACCAGAAATGCATATCACATGTTTCGTATGTGCTGTGAGTGTGAAAGAGTGTGCATACAAACTGTTTACCCCTTATCCAGCTTTAGACTGAGTAGCAGGGATGGAAGAGGTCAATTTACTTAACCTTATCTAATTGAATGTTGTCACTGGATCAAAGGTCGCCACATTCCACACAGTCAGATCAAACATCACACAGCAGAATCAAAACAATTGGCTTCCCTGCACCAGTTAATCAGGGTTTGGGGTTTTATTCTCACAAATTAGAGAGGATAATGTAAAGCCTCACTGTGAATGCCAGAACATTGTCTTTATTTAATTACGACTTGATTTTTATAGTCAAATTTTAGTTTGTACTAACACTCTTAATTTCAGCTGTCTCTACTAATTTTTTAGTATATACAGTACAGATGTGTTGCTGCACCAGCTCAGAAGATTTCCCTTTAAACAGCTCTCATATTTGCTGACAGAGACAAACACGAGTTTGCGGCGACTCCCTGCTCATCACACCACTTAGTTTATCAGTGTCACTGTCTGTCTGTGAGCCATGCTTCTGTCTTTCATCTCTCATTACTGCTGTTCCAGCCAGTAAGATCAATCACCACCTCCTCACATCATTAAAGTTGGTTACTGATTCATACACTGCCAGTGCTCGAGTTGCATACAGGCTAACCAGAGTTCATACAGATGCCGAATAGACAGAGCGAAGCCTGACTAAAGCAAGCTAGCTGGGGTTCTGTACCAGTAGCCAAACCAATATGTGTCTCATCGCTTGAGTGCCCATCAGAAAACACGTTGTGGGCGTGGGAAGGGGATGAGAGCCCATTAGCCTCTTCACAGCTCAGCTGCTGCCTTCTCCATTGTACCAAGACCTTCCATTGCCTCTTTTCCTCAACAGACTCTCCTCCACCTCAGCTCCCCTCCTAATATATGCTTCACACAGATTTTCCCAGGCCACATTGTTGAGCAAATCAGTTTGTGTGCACACTGTGGGCAAAGCGTTACCACAAAGAATTACAGTAGCACCAGCTACTTCAAATAATACAGGAGGAAGAGTTAGTAGACTGAATTCAGCCCCATGTGGAGCAGATGAAAAAGGATTAGAAGGAAAATGTATAAAAGGAGTAAGAGATCCTGTGTTCTTTGAAATGTTCTTTTGAAGCTAAAGTAGAGATTATTACTTGGAAAACTGTAAAAACATGCAGTTAATTAAGCTAATGGCTGTTAGTGAAGGGAGTCTGGGTGGGACAGTGGTAGCAGTGAGAGGGATTTCTCACAATTTTCACAGAGTAAAAAGAAAACGTAATTAACAGAATCATTCGATAGGAACCAAACTGGGGGAGTTAGAGTAGCTCAGTCAAGAAAGGAATGTACCACACACAAGCAATGCTAGTGTTAAATTCACTCATGTAACTAGATTATTCTAGTGTACCCCCATTCACAGAACAGTCAATCCTCATTAGTAACATTTACAGCATCAGTGGGCAGTTTTCAGGGTTTGCATGTGTTAAAGCAGCTATCTGGAGCATTTTTCTATGTATCAAAGTTTTCTAAATGTTTTAAATGATATTTCAGGTCTAAACTATGATCTATGGGTAAAGTTCCACAACATATGTCAGTCTGATGAAGACTCTCCTTCCTCCTATAGACCCCTTTGCATTCTTTCTGGCCGCCAAACTTTTTCAGCCAATAAAATAAAAATTTCTGCATTGTCGGCTTTCTGTCAACGTGCACGCGCTTTGAGCAAACCTGTAGCAGTAGGGGGCGCTCTCGTACAGAACGCTCAGTGTGTTTCTCTGTTTACAGCCTCAGCCGTTCATGGAGGAGACGGAGTTAATTTCTACTAAATACATATTGATTCCCCAGCTAATGATGGATTTATTTTTAAAACTTTCACCTCACAGAATGGCAAGGCTTGCCAAGGATACACATTTATTTTGGTCAAGAAGTTAATTCAGGGCCGAGTCATTTCTCTGTTACAGAGAACAGAGTACAGAGTACCGCAGCAGCTCGCTGCTACAGAGCTAAGTATCAGAAGCAGCAGGGACAGAGGGCTCATCAGAGCCTGGTACAGTGTGCGGAACGTGATTTGTGAACTGTGAGTGATTAAACCCTACAGTTTGAGTTGCACAGTTTATGCCCAGCTTACAGACCGAAGAAATGTGCCGTGTGCACGCGACCACACACGCGTGTCGAGGTGTTTTGGGGAGGAGCCATTGGACGTTGGATTCAAAAACTGCTCTCTTGATGAAATCCTCCAGAGTGCGGCTTTAAGGTAGGGATGTCCCGATCAGGTTTTTTGCCCTCGAGTCCGAGTCTGAGTCATTAGATTTTGAAGATCTGCCGATCCCGAGTCCCGATCCGATCTTTTTAATATGTTGTTGTGATCAACTTTATAAAGCCTCCAGACCACAGACATACTCACACTTTCTGCTTCAAGCTGCTTCTGCCTTCTACTTTGTCGATGTTTAACTAATAAAAACAAACAAGTAACAAAATGATGTCATGCTGCAGACATAAATCCATCCATCTGTTATTCTCTGTGCACAAAATTAGTTTGTGGTTAAAGTAACTTTTTGAGGAAAATCTTTTTTTCCTACAGCTGTTCAGGTGCAGAAAAAATGTCAACATTATTTTAACACTCTGGTCCATTTTTTGCCCAGAAAGAACAAACTAGTTTACTGACAATGACCCGATCATTTCTTAAGTCATCAGCTCCTCCTTCACTCCTCCTGCTGCTTTATCCTCTGACTGCAGCAGCTCTGACCAACTTCTTCATTAGACTATTTGGAGAAATCGTTTTGGAGCGACATTTAATCAGGAAGCTCCTCCTCAGAAAGCGCTTTTTAAAAATCTTAACATCGCTCAATTATTTCCCGACGGAGGGCGGGTGTTGTGACGTGGTGTACCTGCAGCACTCAGCAGAATCTCCTCTGAGCCTGGAGGGAGACGCTGCGTAGGGACAACGACTTAGCGTGGGTATGACTCGCTCCACGCCGGCCTCTCCGCCTCCTCCAGACAGAGTACTCCCGTCGGTGCTTGGCTGCTTTCCGTTCAGGGGGAGGACGAGTCCCGGTGGGTGTGGAGAGAGCAGCCAACTCGGTCGCTGCTGGATAAGTTCGCGTGTCTCCCGGTCCCGGCCCCTCCCTCCTCCTGGACCGGCGGAAAGTGATTCAAACTCTGATTATGGTTAATATATGTGCACAAGTATAGACTATATATAAATCCCATGTGCTTTAGATTGTTTAACATATATTTAAAAAACCCAAACTTCCTTCTGAAGGCATAGCGGCTTTTATTTTGGCGGGGCGGTGCGCATGTAGAGGAAACCCGAGTCAAAATCGGGAGGTGACGTCCGATTCCGATCGAGTCCAAAATCACGTGATCGGGGCCGATTTCCAATCACGTGATCGGATCGGGACATCCCTACTTTAAGGAATGCTTATAAAGTTATCAGAAAGCCCGTTTTAGTACAACGTGTTTGCTAGAGGGCAGTGGAAGAAGACAAAAGTGAATTCTGCAGAGTTAGCAGGTAATTATTAAGTTGGTTTAAATGTAAAACAATGTAATAAAGACCCACCTGTATCTCAGGATTGTATCCATCACAGGTAAGTTCAAATATTTAAGTCACTTGTATTCCCTCTCTCTATAATGTGTAAGGCCTCCAGCTGAATCCACACCTCTCTAATGCTTTTGCATAACTAGGACTGTGGATGGAATAAATACTTTATCATCATTTAAAAGTGTCACAACAGCAGATTTATAATTCAATGTTTCTGTTGGCAAAGTTACAGCTGATCATGAGCTACCAGAAACATGCTTCTTAGAATTTGTGTTAACTGTATCAAGAAAACATCTACATTTGCTGTAACTACTCAGACTACTCAGGGGTCACAATAGTTAGTTTTTAATATTCATTTAACTGTCAGATTTAACCCATCAGAAACCTTGTTGTGAACAGGAACAGTAAAGGATATTTCTGCAAACTTCTGAGTCTGTGTGTACCTCCACACTACACTAACCTCGATGACAGTGTGACTGGAGTGATTTAGTTCAGTTCTCATAGATGGTGAGCCCTGGGGGTGGGGGTGGGGGTGCTCAGTAGCCTGGTTAATGTCAGTTGATCCATCATGTTGTCTATTGCTGACCTGAGACTTGAGGGGTCACTCCATTATCAATGTCTTACTGTATCATAAAATCTCTTGTTGTAGGTTTTCAAACATGTTATTTTATTATCAAGTGTGTCTTTATCACCTTTTCACCTTCTTTTACAAACACATTCACTGCAGTTCAGTTCATCATGACCCAAAGTGTAATCCCTGACCTGAGTCCTTTCTGGTTTATGCTCCAATCATTCGGGGCTGTGCAGTTGAACAAAAAATTTCAATTTTGAAATCATTCACAAAACAACGTCTTCAATAAAAAATTATTAATGTTAAAGTGATTTAGTCACATTCCCATTTACAAGGATGCTTTTATTTTGTCTCACTTCCTTAATGATGTAGACTTCCTCCCTTTCTGTACGTAGATTGAACCATGAACCAATTTCTGAATGAATAGTTTGGACAGCACTGTTTGCAGACCTGTTCTAACGTGGCATAAATCAGCTCTCAGTATCTCCTCTACACACAAATACAAACCAGTTCCAGGACACCCCAAATCACTCCTGTCTTCTGCCCTTTTCTCTGTCTGGTTCTCTTCTATTAGTGTTTTTTTTTTCTTACCATATGCTCTTTTCCCCTTTCAACATTAAAACTGATTCTGACCCCTTCCCCACTTAACCCTCCTGCACTTGCCTGCCAGGTTGGGCAAGAATGTTAATGAAAGCTGTCAATGAAACTTATTTTAAAGGTGGTGGGGAGCACCAAACAGGGCATCACCTACTGACACAGACTGTGGCTCAGTGAGAGTTATGGTCCTTTAGGTGAAGAGAGCACTCTGCTCCCTCGTCCCCCCAAAGCTTCTTCTGGTAACCTGAGCCAGATATTTTTCAGAACCTTGGAAATCCTTGTGACTGGTCATCTTCAACTCAGCTAAACTTTTATGGCCAGTTGTCTGTCTCTGACTTTGAGGACCCATTATGTTAGTTTTACCTCGTCTGTCACACTGTGAAGCTTAGAAACAGACCTAAACAAGTGCAGTTTTGACCTTAATTTCCTGACTTGTGCGCTGATGACAGTTCATTTTACACACAATGAAGTCAGATTATTTGCAGCCTCTTCAGTTTGTTTACTTTTCTTTAACCTTTTGCCATAACTCTAACTTTTGTTTCAAATGCATTTCTCACTCTAGCCTTATCTGCAGCATCACCATTCTCAGGTTACAAAAGCTCTTTGCTTCCCTGGGATTTATGTTGTTCTTAAAGGAAGCAAATAGAAAGTCTAAAATTGAGCTCTGACCCAAATTAAAAGGTTGTCATTTGTCTTTTTATTTGGCATCAATAGCTGTGTATATTCCAAGAGAAAAAAAGAGGAGTCATCATACTGGCAACACTCTTACTGAAATTAATAAGGAAAACATTTTGGAATGAAATCTGATCCTGTGTTTTGAGAGCTGTGGCTAATGTGTTTCTGTACCCATGGTGTATTAGCTTAACTAGCTTTTAGCCTGCACAGAGTGTCTGGACTGACTTGAGGTTTGACACTCTACCTTTGGGCTTCATCCTTGCTTCTGTGAGGCTAAGCTCTACAGCCAGGTTGCTGACTTTGCTCCAGGCTTTCATGCCTCAGAGCCCCTTGTCAGCTCCCTGGGTGACAGCACTAATCGGGCCTCGCTTTTCTGGTATGCCTGGGAAAAGCAGGCAAGACCTTTGACATCAGTGTCACACAATATGGTCCACTGGTTGTACTTGAAGTGATTGGTTCATTAATGTGTCCACATGAATGTACGGAGTGTGTGTGGAGTTTATTTTAGTCTTAACAGATTAATTTTGACTGGTTTTTAGTGGACTTGTAGTTGATCTGACATTAAGATGTTCCTGACATGGTTATGACCAGCTGGGGAGTTGAATGTGTAAAGTTCCCTATTTTTAGAGAGATGCTGGCCAGTAAGTTTAACTAACTCCAGTATCTCACCAGGCAGCAACTGTCACTGACTAGTTAGAGACTTTAAATTGTGAGAAACTTCACATTATCAGTTCAGTATTGTTCTAAAGCAGTGAATTAGGTTAGATCAATAATGGATATGTTTATTTGAGTGGAGAAGGTAAAGGAAAGACAGTGACAGTTAACATCAGTGGAGGATGAGAGGTCTGCTCTGTGTTAAAGTGTCAGTGTGAGGCTGGGATTCTAGACAGGCAGAGGCTCTCCGGCCAGGTGGAGGCACTAAATTCAGACACAGGGAGATGGATGACGGTCTACGTGGATGGTGGTCTATATGCAGAAGGGCACCTTTCACAGAGGTCAATTAAACTGGCAGAAAATTTGATGTGACCCAGCTTATTCACTCATGCATCATCGTATGTGGAAATTTCACAACATAATTTGTGATTAAACAAATGAGAATTCACTGTATTCTCTTTTTATCCATTGTAAATAAACTATGTTGAACCTGACTCTAAACTACAGTGTGTGGCTGTTTAGAGTGTAAAGCTTAACTCAGAATTATAAAATGTGCTACGCTTGTTCTGAAAAATGTGATGTCCACAAAAGGTGGGTCAGCCATTAGTTGACCTAGGATTGGTCACATCTCACTGGATTAGAAATATTCCCTTTTTTCTTGTGAATTATATGCTTTTGCTTTTTTATCCTAACCATATCAGCACATTGATCGAATTCTAATTTTCTCTCAGATTAACTGCCATATTTTGTCTCAGTACTGCTGTCCTTGTCCATGTTGTAACCTTACAGCTTATTACAAATCATTTAATTCAAAACAAGATCTTTGATTTATTGAGATGTGTGTGATTGTTGGTCGCTGCTCTGATGAAAATCTGTACCAAATATTGTATTCTGTGTCTTTTTTCCATCTTAAGTGTGAATGCAGATATTTGATTTGTTTTCTCTTCCACCCTAGTTTGGTTTTCCAGTATAAACATATCAATAGCATCTCATTCTCACTTTTCACCACTAATTTTGCATTTAATAAAGAAGCTGCTTGTTTGAGACGAGGCCCAAATGAACAAGACAACAGAATGCTGTGTGAGTCCTCAGGGTGGAAAGTTCCTATGGTGGCCTAATAGGCCAAACTAATCTGTAATGTCCCTAACTCTCCCACCACTTCTGCCACCTTCAGTGTCGGCGACAGCATTTCAGCGCCACTGCTTCTGGATCCCTCTTAGCCTCGAGGCCAGCCAGCCAGTCGCCCCGTCAGTCCAATCTACCCAGTCCATCAGTTTAGTTTAAGAGTCTCTTTAATTCTCCTTGATTAAAATGTCAAAGGTCTTACCGTCGTGCTTTTCCACATCGTGTAGGGGGTAGTGAGATGGGAGGTGAGGAGGAGGAGGGGTGTAGCAGTGTGATAAGAAGCAGATGGAGGAGGTTTAAGAAAGGGACCTTATCACAAAGTCACATGTTGGATTTATGACTCATTAGAACTCCAGAGTTTCATGAACTGTTTCATCAAGGCTTAGGCTTTTTATTTTCCTTCCTAAAAAGGTTTTGACGTCACAGTAAATAACTACCGGCTCAGTCTTCCACCATATCTAGTCCTTAACCTGGTCTCCTTAGAGATGATTCAGCAGATTATCAGAAGCTCTGCTTTAGATGATTTCATACGTATTATATTTTACAAAACTGTGCTTTCAATTTGCTAATATTTTTTTTAATAAATATTAAAATATTTCTAAAAATCACAACTATTATAATCAATGAAATTTCTGATGACACACAGTTTTGGCTCTATTCATGCTCACACACCAGATGTTTCAGGGCTTCTGGCTCTTTGCTGGTCTGTGATGTCTGTCCTGTAACCCTCTAGCCTTTGATGACCTGTCAGTCTGGCCTCCTGCAGTGGCTTGCTTACTCTGCTGTTCACACCTTTCTTATCAGCCTCTGGTGCTTCTCTGCTATCAGAATCCTCTATAGGAGCTTCCTCTCAGGCCACAGAGAAACCAAAGCCTTCACTAAACCTCAAAGGAACACTGTCTGGCTCTTGTAGACATCTATAGACATAGAGTTGCAGCTTTCTGTCAGTAGACATTTGTGTTTGGAGTTGGCACATATATTGATCAGTTATTTCAGAATGTGAAGGTGACTATGAGCTATTCTGTTTACCTAAATCCAGTGTAATCCAATGTAATCTGAGGATCAGATGTAAGTAATCTTGGTAAAAGGGAAAAGTCTTATCATGACACTCTGCAGATTCCCTCAGCGGGAGCCAACACGGTAGGTGGACCTGTAGACGACATTTTAGAGACATTAATGAAGCTCCTACATTTATCTAGGTGTGAACATAAGGTCAGCTCTGGCAGGGGAGGAGAAGAGCAGCAGGGGGCTGGAGACGCTTGTCAGACAGACACCGCTTAGATAGTCTCACTCCATTGGATGGTTGACACTTTGGGTAATGGACCTCAAATCTGCTATTCTCTAATTAAATAATGTTAGTTGTCTCATATTATTTTAATTTAATGTACCTCATGTGTAGAAAAATAAAGGTAGAAACCTGCTGCAGCACATCGTTAGATTAAATATTACACTTTATGAAGACAGAAATGTTAGTCCTGAAACAGCAGCCTAATAAACACCATTTGGAGCTCGAAAAGAGCAAAGCACCATGGCTGCTTGTGGTCCCCAGTTTAATGCATGCAAGTAATTACCAGTAGCTTTGAAGTGAGGACACAAAAATGTTACAGAAAACTCTGACTTTAAAGGAATGGTATCAGGCACACAGACAAGTAGTAAAGGTTGGATGTTTTCTCAAAAGTACATTTTTATACGGAGAAGAATATTACTAGGTTGGAAATCACCGCTTGCCCCCACGGCTTCTGCATGGCTCAGAGACCTTATGATGTTCACTAACTTAGAAAAAATTAAATATAACGTAAGAGGATCCCCTGAGACTTTTGAGACAATTTGGAACCCAACACTAGAATATATACGAGCTCTGATGACATTGGAAGATAAATAGATACCTCCCTTGGCCCACGGCTGGGTGCGCGGCTCTTACCCCCCCCACCCCCCTCTTTCTTTTTTTCTTTTTTTTTCATTTTCATTTTATTTATTTTTTATTTACTTATTTATTCCCCCCCCCCTGGATGTGTGCATGTGTATGGTTGTATGTCTGTGTATGGGTGTATTTGTCTGACAATCCAATAGCAGGTACAAGGTAAATAGTAAATTACTCTTTCTTGTTTTTAAAAAAAGCATCTGGTTCACTACCCTTAAGGTACTACCCACTACACTGTATAAATGTTAGATCTTTATCTGCTACTAAATGTGTAAAGGGTAGGATTGGGCGGGAATGGTACTAATCTGTTAAGGGGAAGGGAAGGGGGAGAAAGAAAAGAGGATGAAAAAGAGAAAAATGTAACCTTTCTGTATCACCTGTACTCTTTATATTTGTAAAGTCAATAAACATATCTATAAAAAGAAAATTTAAATAAAGTATATTTTTAGCCATTCTTTCCCCTTCAGACACCTTTACAGGTAGTTACAGCATCTTTCTGTCCTCTGTGACTCGGGGTTACCCTATATTGTGTTTTTAATATTGTGCTGCTCTGATCAGTACTTTGCCCACACTGTGTCAGGGTGACAAAGCTTTGGGTGGGTGTGAGTTCAGTTGAAACTGGTTGCGGTTTAGTGGCAAGTGCTACAATGTTATTAGGCTTTATATGAATGTGTGTGTGCTGTGCCACGTGTCGCGCATTGGTCTCTGGGCTCTTCAGTTTGTGGTTTGCCCTTTGGTAAGTCGACATTAAATTGAAATAGTATGAGAAAGACTGACATGCTAAACATGGTAAGTCTAGACTTGAGACCCATTCCAGACCATGGTTTGGATGTGAGGGCTGTTAAATCACTGCAGACTGTAAGAAAGGAATACATTAAAAGCAAAATGAAGAGGCACATCTGTGTAGAATTTTAGAAGAATTTTAAGTTTAAAATATTTATTGATATCCTGAAAAAAAAAGTGTTTTTATCCATCTGTGTACAGTAGTAGACATACATATAAACACTGAGGTGGTGCAAACAAATACATAAAGTAAGTAATGATTATGCAGCAAAGGAACCTAGACCGTGTGTGTACTTTACCATAATCACACACACTGTGGTTGTGGTTGGTGGTCAGTGGAAAGGTCCAGGAAGTTGTAGCATGGAGAGCAGTAACCTCCCTCTTACTGTAGGAGCAATATCTCCAGGCGTGTTTATGGAACGGGTCACTGAGGAGATACCAGGGCACCTCCCTCTGGGACCTGTGGTTTTACTGGGACAACTCTCTGGGAGGCCAGCATTTTGTGTTTGTGTGTGTCTGTACACATTGATGTTTCTCTGGATCACTATTCAAAGAGAAGAAATGACAGATGCATGTTCATCATTTTAGTAGACTGTAGCTGTTTGGTCTTTAATTATACTTCTTTAAGTTAAGCAGCTTGTATTTTCTGGTCAGTTAATCCCAGATCTGCAGCATTATTTCTTGCTGTCTTTTCATACGTGCATTCTCTTTTCTTCATTCTTATCTTTGAAACATCTTTCTCTGCCATGTTTCTTTCTCATCCCTCACATTTGTCACATAAACTTTGCTGTCTTTTCTTCTACCACCTGAACCCAATGTTCCCTGCTTCTCCTCTGTCATTTCTTAATGTTTCCATGACCTTTACCAGGTCCTTGTAACATCATTGCCCCCTTGTGGTGGGCTGTTCAGCTGAGCTCTCTCACCCAGCAGACTATGTGGTTGCATTCTGGTCTACACCCACTCTTAGTTTTTGTTAATCTAACCTCAGAAGCATCACAGCTCTACTGTCCTCATGAATCTACTGAATCTTTGGGACTGGTGAGACCAGGTGAAGTAATCTCAGTGTCACTTTATCAATTTGGATGATGAACACAGAACACTTCACACACCTTTGGAATCTATTCTAAGGATTATAAACTGTAGTAAAATCTTATTCTTTGAATGTTTATAACAACTTATTATTCAGAACTTTTAGGAAATACCACTGAAACAGATTTGATTTAATGTTTTTTGGTGATGTTTAATGAGGTGAAGAGCCTTGTCATCAACAACCAGACAAACCCTTCTAAAGTGAGAGAGAATGACTACAGTAGTATTTTTGTCATTATCAAACACGTTCAAATGATTCTGATTAGTTTCCTGCCCTCATTGAGCCAGAGTGCCAGCTTGATTAGTGCTGTTCTCTGAGGACATGACTGGGACACAGTTATATTCTGGAGGGAGCTCAGCAGTAGTTTACACAAGAGGAAACAGACGTAATCATGCAAATACCCACAGTCACTCTCCAAATGGAGCTGACTTTCACTGAGGCGAGTACATACAGCCACTTTATAAATATGCTAGATGGTTGTGTGAAATACTCCCATAAACACATCTAGCTGTGTGTGTGTGTGTGTGTGTGTGTGTGTGTGTGTGTGTGTGTGTGTGTGTGTGTGTGTGTGTGTGTGTGTGTGTGTGTGTGTGTGTGTGTGTGTGTGCACTTTTATGCAAAAAGTTGTGCTGCAAAGCAGAAGGAATTCAGCCACTCAGAGGTCCTCTCCTCTACAAATAAATATTTGGTGATGACAATATTGGAGATATGTTAAACACGAGGAGGGCAATTTTCTAGTCAAATAAACCTCTGGGGGGGGTGAGGTGGGGGGGGATCACAGATGTCTCAGTGTGTCTGACTTCTTGGCAAGAAACAGAATGATAAAAGAAATGTAGGCTAACAGAGAGAGAACATATACTGGATGCACGGAGGTATTTTGTGATTAAATCATATCATGTTTATTTTGTATTTTTATGTCTAGACTGTTGAATGGGGGTTTTGAGATCATAGATTGAAGCATCAATATGAAAAAAATTAAAAGTTTCAGATTAAAGATTTAGTTTGTTGTCTGATCAATGTCTTGATTTTTAATATCTGTATTTAATTAAACTAGAATTCCTCATAAACAATATTTTCTCTGAGTATAATTTACATCCCTGTAGCCGCATTAATAGTTAGTCTATTGGCCTCACTTCGTTTACAGAACCATGTTTTACAACAATCATAAATATTACAGAGCGAACTTATCATTATCCCAGATCAAGGATTCAGAGTTCAAAGTGAAATGACTGCAGTATTTTATAAACTCTCATCCAGACACCACTTCAGATCTGATACTTCAGTTGAACTTTGTAAATTCCAGACTTTTCTCAGTCTCACCCTGGTTTAAAGAATTATGTTTTCTAATACTAATACTACAAATGATTCCACCTGACAGTGTTGCTTTTATGAATCTGTTTGTAATTTTCATCTTATCGATCAGATATTAGGATCATTAGAGAACGTGTGTAAATCCTGTTTCCAGTAAGTTGTCTTTTTAAGCCATTCTGGTTGCACATTTAGTGTGTTTAATTTAAGGTAGTACAGTTCCAGTTTTTAAGCTTTTTATGTTCCTTTCCTCCAATTTGTTTTCTTTCCTCTCATTTAAGGCCCTATCTGCTCTACTTTAGATACTTGTAACTGATATTTTAGTCAGAGCTTCAGTAGGAATGAAATAGATGGTCCCATATTTATAAAATATGGCTCTCATTTACCAGCTTTCTAAATGAACTTGTACCACATGTCCCTGATGAGGAGCTTGTATTCTCCTGTCAGGTTTGTAGTTATACATATATGTAACTGCAGGAGTCATGCTGTATCATATACTTTTTGTAAGCTAGTTTTTCCACACAGGTTAAATGTTTGTTTCAAGTCAAAAGGGCTGCCAGCACCGATAATATCAGAGAAAAGTACACTGCACATTTCATTTCAGACAAACCAGGAAATCACCTGCACCAAACTTTAAACTCTCAAACTCCTCTGATTGTTTTTTTCTTATGAATGTCCTCTATAGTGACTACCAGAATAGTAACATATCATTGATGTACACAAGATGATATAAATATTATTCTGAAGAATATATTACAGTGTGATCTATTTACTGTAGAATTTCACACACTTAGACTCCTTTGATTTCTATTCCCTCACCCACAATGTTTAAAACTTTTCTGAAATGTTAGGTTTGTAGTGTGCTCTAGTCTTGCCACAGTGTACAAAATTCTAATAATCTGTATGAACTGACCTTAAATGTTCACATTAGATCATAGACATGGACAACTTTCACTAAAACTCAGCATGCCCACCCAGGATCCTATGATATTAGTTTGTGTAATCAGCTGTGATGTCATGTGATAAATTCTTAGCTTGTTATTCCCACTAAGTCATCAGTTTTGAATGGCAGATTGGTCATCTCCTAATGTTTGTCCATTATAAACAGGCAGTAACTGAGTTTAACTTTTAACTGGGTTTCAGAAAAAGGTTCTTGTGTTCTCTAGAAATGCTCTCTACCCAGCATCAGTGTTTTACTGCTGCAGATGGTTGAATCAATAAAACTCTAAATGGTCTATTGGTGGGCACTACACCAGTCATACTTGTTAGAGTGTGAGATCCTTCACATACTACGATACCTTGTGTTGCCAGGGTTTGTTTGAACAGCAGTTCAACTTAACGTTTTTGAAAGTAAGAATAGTGATTTATTATAAAGCCCTTACTGTGTCAGTGAGAATCTTATTTCATGGCTTGTCTGATATGTCCAACAAAAACAAACCTCTACCTGAGCTGGGTTTATAGGCCTGCTTGACGTCAGGTTCATTATCCACACCATTTTCTTCTTACTCCACTCTAATGTGTGTGTTTGTTTCCAGCATGATTATCTCATTGGTACCTCATTGATATTGGCCCTCACAAGAGATGAAAATAATAAATGTTGTCATCTTCTGTCAAGCTAGTTTTATCCATCTATAAACTCTTAAACTGTTTACCAGGCAGTTTGAAACTGGTCAAAATGTTTGGTTGAAGCTAATCTTATGTGATGTAAATCATCTTTAATCTCAGTGAGAAAAACAACTTCATGATTAACTCAGCCACCAAGACAAAGAAAAATTTAACTTTAGAACTAGAGCTAGTGTTGTCATCAGGAGTTGTGCAGAACAGTGAAAATACAATGACTCAAGGGTCGGCTGTATGGTAAACATATAATTTTGTTTTGTTTACGAGTAAAATCAATTTTAGAACAATTTACGGTAAATTTTTAGTAAAGTTTTATGTTTTTAATATTTTACAAGTCACTGAACACCACAATCACATTATTTCTCTCTGGGAACAGTACTTTTTTTTTCAAAGAGGTACTCAAGTGAGTACCAAGTGTTGATGTTTGGTGCTCAGGTCATGTGTGTCGCTAAGCTCGCGAATGAGCAAGCTGTTGGAGCGCGCCAAAATAAGACGTGGAAATGACAGCAAGCTACTTAGCTCAGGCTGCAGTGTGTGATCAGTGATGGTAGATGTACAACCGGTGTGCAAAGGAGTGTAAAGAGGTGTTTTGGGCATGTTTTGCTGGCAGGAGGCCCCTGGGTCAACCCAGGACAAACTGGAGGAATTACATCTCCAGGCTGGCCTGGGATCACCTGGGGGTCCCAACAGAGGAGCAGGTGGAGGTGACTGATAGAGGACAGTCTGGGATTCCCTACTCGGGATGCTGCCCCCTGCACCCTGGACCTTGATAAGCGAAGGAAAGCGAGGCAAGGTGAGGTGAGCCTCATGTGCACCTGTGCACTGCTTATTTGCGCCCCTGACTATTGGTGTGAAAATACCCAAAGTTCACAATTAAGAAATCTTTGTAAATGCATTCTAAGTGTAATATATCATCCACAAATAATGATTGTATGTAATACCATTGCGGTCACATCCTTATCTTGAATAGTATGCTGCTACAAATCTTTTATTCTGCAACACTGTCTCACATTTGATCCAACATTGTTTCAGGTTCTGACCTCACAGTAACCAAAACACAGGCTGAACACAGTTCTTTGTAGTTAGGTAATGCTGTTTGGACCCTTGTTGATTTTCCCTTGGGTTTGGATTCAGAGATCAATTCATTTTAACCCTGTTGTCTGCTCTTTATTATTCATTCCCTGTGATACAAAAAAAAAGTCTGTTTTTAGCCGAGGCCTGCACTCCCCGAAGCACACCACCACTAGATCATATTAGTCATCGTCTTACAGTCTAAGGAAGAAAGTCCTGATACCTAGACAGTGGTTTTCTTTTGCTTTTGGAGAGACCAAGGTAGTTTAGTTGCCAGTTGACCAAAAAAAAAAAAGCAATATTCCAATATTACCTATTAATATTATTGTGAAATATGAAAATTAATCCCAAAAGTAATACACTAAAACAGATCACTAAATGACTCACAAGGAAAGAAGCACGTAGTTCTGGTTTAGAAACAAACTGCTTCATGCTTTGAGGATTCTGCTCTATGAACAAACAGTTTTCCATCTTCTGCTGCATTTATGGCCAGCTCTACCTTGACCTGCTCATACTGGCTTTTATTTGTTTAATTTCCGTGTCTTCTCTTGTATGCAATTTAAATTCAAGCCTTGTTATAGACATTTACAGTAGTTTTTGTAACATGGAGCCAGCAAGGTTTTGTGTGGTTGTGTGGTTTCATGTGGGTTTTTACTGCAGTTCACTTGAGCACTACATTTTCTCAAAGAAAGCCCAGCGTCTACTGTGCATCATTTGGTTAAAGACAGCTAGATAATGTAGCTGGTTCAGATAATGAGACAGATCTCTGGTATCTCTCACACTGTTTGCATTCACTGTTAAAATGAGCTTACTGATTAAAAACTAGTTCAATAACTGCTGTCCAGACATTTACCTTTTATATCTTCACACCACTTCAACAGAAACGGGAAGTTCAATCTTGATTAGATACAGCACTAATGGAAAATATTCCAAATTTCCAAGATGAAACCATTAAGACTTTAAAATTAAATTGAAGAAAGACAAATAACAATAAAGGGGAGAAAAGTACACTGGGTGAGAGAGGTACAGTATATGCTCATCTTGTAGTTTACAGGTCTTCTTGTCCCTCACCCCCTCATGCCATGAGAGAGATTCCTGAGCAGTGGGAGGATTAATGGACTCACAGGATAAAGGGTTGATAACCATGTTTCACTAGTGGAGCAGCTTTGATGTAGGTAGTTGTTTCTGTTGGGATCTGTGCCTTGACGCATCCCCCTCCTGCAGCTGTGCACTGGTCAACCAGCTGTTTGAGTACATAGGATGAGATCCACAACGTGAGAAAGCTTTAGGTATTGTAGACACACAGTTTTAGGTATCTGAGATTTATGATTATTCAAGAATCGTAGGTGAAATAATTATTAAAAAGAGCATAGTTTTCAGTGTCTGTCATAAGTCATATTTGGCGTTCATACATCACTGATAGTCATGTATACAGTATTTGTACATATATTATTACAAATTCATATAGAATTTTGAAACTTTTCAAGCTGCACTAACTTGACTCTGGAATATTTAGGAGTAAATGTGTGGCATCCCCAAAATGTCCTTAGAAGATCCTCGCCTCGCCTCGCCTCGCCTTCTTCCGCTTATCCGGGTCCGGGTCGCGGGGGCAGCATTCCAAGTCGGGCAGCCCAGGCCACCTTCTCCCCGGCCAAGTCCACCAGCTCCTCAGCTGGGACGCCCAGGCGTTCCCAGGCCAAACTGAAGATGCATTTCCTCCAGCTTGTCCTGGGTCGACCTGGGGGCCTTCTGCCGGCAGGACATGCCCAGAACACCTCCCGAGGGAGGCGTCCAGGAGGCATCCTTACCAGATGCCCGAACCACCTCAACTGGCTCCTTTCGATATGGAGGAGCAGCGACTCTACTCCGAGTCTCTCCCGGATGTCCGAGCTTCTTACCCTATCCCTAAGGCTGAGCCCGGCCACCCTGCGGAGGAAACTCATTTCAGCCGCTTGTATCCGCTATCTCGTTCTTTCGGTCACTACCCAAAGCTCATGACCATAGGTGAGGATTGGGACGTAGACCGACCGGTAAATCGAGAGCCTTGCTTTCTGGCTCAGTTCCCTCTTTACCACAACAGACCGGTTCAGCGTCCGCATCACTGCAGACGCTGCCCCAATCCGCCTGTCGATCTCCCGCTCCCTCCTTCCCTCACTCGTGAACAAGACCCCGAGATACTTGAACTCCTCCACTTGAGGCAGGACTTCTCTCCCGACCCGGAGTTGGCAATCCACCTTTTTCCGGTCGAGAACCATGGCCTCAGACTTGGAGGTGCTGATCCTCATCCCAGCCGCTTCACACTCGGCTGCGAACCTCCCCAGCAAGAGCTGAAGGTCAGAGCTCGATGAAGCTAGGAGGACCACATCATCCGCAAAAAGCAGAGACGCGATTCTCCTGTCACCAAACTCAACCCCCTCCACACCACGGCTGCGCCTAGAAATCCTGTCCATAAAGGTTATGAACAGGACCGGTGACAAAGGGCAGCCCTGGCGGAGTCCAACCCTCACTGGGAACAGGTCCGACTTACTGCCGGCTATGCGGACCAGACTCACACTCCTCTGGTACGGGGACTGAATGGCCCTTAACAAAAGACCATCAACCCCATACTCCTGGAGCGCCCTCCACAGGGTGCCCCTGGGGACACGGTCATAAGCCTTCTCCAAATCCACAAAACACATGTGGATTGGTTGGGCAAACTCCCATGACCCCTCCATCACTCTAGCGAGGGTAAAGAGCTGGTCCACAGTTCCACGACCAGGACGAAAACCACATTGCTCCTCTTCTATCTGAGGTTCAACTATCGACCGGAACCTCTTCTCCAGTACCCTGGAGTAGACCTTTCCAGGGAGGCTGAGGAGTGTGATCCCCCTATAGTTGGAACACACCCTCTGGTCCCCCTTCTTAAAAATGGGAACCACCACCCCGGTTTGCCACTCCATAGGAACTGCCCCCGATGACCACGCAATGTTGCAGAGACGTGTCAGCCACGACAGACCTACAACATCCATTGCCTTGAGATACCCAGGTCGGATCTCATCCACCCCTGGGGCTCCGCCGCTGCGTAGTTGTTTGACTACCTCAGCGACTTCTGCCCCAGAGATTGGACAGTCCGTCCCCAGGTCTCCCAGCTCTGGTTCCTCCTCGGAATGCGCGTCGGTGGGATTGAGGAGCTCCTCAAAGTATTCCTTCCACCGCCCGACTATAGCCCCAGTTGACGTCAGCAGCTCCCCGTCCCCACTGTAAACAGTGTGAGCGAGTTGCTGCCTTCCTCCCCTGAGGCGCCGGATGGTTTGCCAGAACCTCTTTGGAGCTGACCGATAGTCTTTTTCCATGGCCTCGCCAAACTCCTCCCACGCCCGAGATTTTGCCTCGGCAACTGCCACTGCTGCACTTCGCTTGGCCCGCTGGTACCTGTCTGCTGCCTCTGGAGACCCACAGACCAGCCACGCCCTGTAGGCCTCCTTCTTCAGCCTGACGGCTCCCCTAACCTCTGGTGTCCACCAGCGGGTACGGGGGTTACCGCCACGACTGGCACCGGCTACCTTGCGACCACAGCTAGCAACAGCCGCCTCAACAATCGCAGAGCGGAGCACCCATTCGGACTCAATGTCCCCCACTGCTCTCGGGACGCGGTCGAAGCTCTGCCGGAGGTGGGAGTTGAAGACCATCTTGACAGGCTCTTCTACCCAAGAGTACCCAGCTGCATCAAAATGGCGCACGGAGCTCCATGACGTCGCATGAACCTCCATGACGTCAATTACCGGAAGTGGGGGTTTTTTACCCGGAAGTCACGTGACTTAGAGTCACGCCGCCTTCTTTTTAGAAAATTCTTTATTTAAAGTTACGAAAAACTTATTCAAAGATATTCTAAAACAGAGAAAGAGCTTTGAATACAAGTAAATGTATTTATGTGCGTTCAAACTGCATCAAATTCCCGGAAGTTACATCACTGACAGCACAATTCATGTGACTTAAAGTCATGCCTTGTCTTTCTTACAAAATAATTTGACAGTTGCAGAAAACGTATCCAAACATGTTCCAAAAACTAGGAAAGAGCTGTGTGATGTTTTTCTGCATTCAAGCTAGATCAAATATATACTTAGCATACAATAGAAAAACCAATCACGTAATTTTTATTGCTAATACAGCAATACGTACATTTGTAAATTTTATGTATAGTTTTTTTTTGTAAACTCACTTCCTAATTATTTTATTGCAGGACCCACCATAGCCTACTGTTTATGTTTCTGTAACTTTTTGTACAGGTGTTGCTCATAAAATTCTATTCAAAAAGTGAAATTTTGTATATTATCTTTTATGTATTTTTATTTACCTTTACTCTTTTTATCTTCAATTTTTATGTATTTTATCCACCATGACATGGCACCTCAAACCATCACTGACTGTGGAAACATCACACAGGACCTCAAGCAACGTGGATTCTGTGACTCTCCTCTCTTCCTCCAGAGTGTGGGACCTTGATTTCCAAAGTAAATGCAAAATTTAATTTTATCAGAGAACACAACTTTGGATCACTCAGCATCAGTCCAGTCCTTCTTGTCCTTATAAGAATCATACTAGCAATATTGATAATCCAAAAAAGGGTTTTAAATAAAGGCATACACAAGAAGACCGATGGTTTGAGAGAGGAGTTAAAGAAGCCATCTATGTCAAATGTGAAAAAACAACTTTAAACAGAGGACTCAGATTTCATCTTTCCAGCACCCATCAGTCTGCTCTGAACTTAATTCCCAGACAATTCACGCCTTCCATCTAATCAATACAACTCGACAGGTCTCCAGTTGAATACAGTGGAGCGAACACCTTCTCAGGAGGCAGGAAGGTGTGTCACAGACAGAGGAAGATGAGCACAGTTTATAAGATTCTCTCTCTGCTACAGACAGAATTGACAAAGTTACTCGGATGAGCAGCAAAACGGAAAGAAAGAAGAAGGAACCCTTTTTGGGATTATCATGACCTGGATGACTGAGAACCTTCACCAGCAAATATTGATAATATGACAAGAAATCTTTTTGGCTTTATTAATCCACATTAAAAAACACAGTATCACATTGTACACCTCAGATTTACACTTCTCCCCTGGACATAATGACTTCGGCTCGAAGCCTCGTTAGTCCTTCCTCCTGGAGGATGGTAATCAGGATCTGCAAAACATCGTAAAAGATCCAATCACGCCTTTTTTTTTTTGGCAACAAAGAATGCACTGGTTTGTTTTGTACCATTTCAAAAGAATATTGACCACAAAGACCAAATCAAATCTTCCCTCTGGGAGCATCACATCAAAGACGAAGTCTAAGAGAGCCACCTCCCCCTTTTTTATCCTGGCTCCCAAACCCGTCACCTCTTCAATGCTCTTAGGTAGCTCAAAGATCTGATGAAATAGGAATAAACATTTTAAATAACCACACAAACATATATTATGTCCTTTCACAAAAAGGACAATGGAAGTGGCTGGTATCTCTACAGGTCAAATTGCACCTGCAGATTAAGGTTTCTGTAAACAAAAAATTATTTATGTTAAAAATTTGCAATATTGGGACGTTTGGAAAAAAAATAAAAACTAATACAAAAATATGAAAGACTTACACCAACACAATAACACAAAACAAATAAGTTGTGGATACATGTTCAACTATAAGATCTGAATCAGACACTTTTCACCAACATACCCTGGAAATGCACTGCGTTCTCTGTGTGGTTCATCAAGTGCCTCTGGATGACATCATCACCTGGTGTGATGACACTGGGGCAGAGAGGACACCCAAACCCAGACAACAGCAGTTTTCTCTGGAGGAAGGCAGCCTCTTTTACAATCGAGATATGCATCTGCAAAACACGACAAGATCAGTAAACATTGGTATGTAATACAATCTGATAGGTTGTACATTGATAATGTTTTACCTATAAGTAAAATACAGTAGGGCAAAATACAGCTGTCTCCAGTATCCACAGAACTAAAATGTCTTAAACCATTTTAATTTAATCCATTAATGACATAGAATGCTAAACCATTTTAATTTCTGGTAAACTATGTTGTCTAAGGGCTAGCTTCAGCTGTAGTATTACATTCCTATACATCCCATCAAGCATTAAAAAGATATTGTTCACATGATTGCTCATTGTTAAGAAAAACTTTGCACCTCATATATGTTAGAATACAAACAACAGGAAGATAGAGTTGTTAAAGAAAAACAAGTTTTATTTGACAACTGATTCAGTTAAAACAATATCTGACTAAGATATAGCTACTAAAGCTTAATCAATGACTCTTGTACTTCCTGGACTCCTTTCTCATTGAGAGTTCTCCATAAGGTTAAAATGAGGAAGCCCGACGGAACTTGAAATGTTTTGATAAATAAAAGATGAGTAGTTGGTAAGGTTTTATTTCATTAAAATGTATACTTTGTACTGGCGTGAATAACTTCTGTTTCTGGCAATTTATTTGTATTTGCATTTTAAACTTATTTAAATATCCCCGTGTCTGTTAGTTATAATCTGACTTGACCTATAAAGTTTGAAAAGCATTACGAAAAATAACCCTTTGTTTGTGATTAAAAGGAAACATTCAAAAGTCCGGGTTAGCTTACTTTTGAATCATTCAGAGAGAAAAACTCTGCGGAGAAACGAGAAAAAGAAACTCCATTTACCTCTACTCATATGCTACGATTATAAAATCCATCTTTAAAAAGATATAACTTATATAAGCTACTTACGCTCATTTTGTCTCCACAGCAAAGATTTCGGATAGAAAAACTTTCGGACGCGCTTTATTGGCTACTACGGTCACGGGACTTCCGGGTCACGGGACTTCCGGGTCAAACGATCACTTCCGGTAATTGACGTCATGGAGGTTCATGCGACGTCATGGAGCTCCGTGCGCCATTTTGATGCAGCTGGGTGCCTCTCCTTCTACCAGGCGTTCCCAGACACTCACTATACGTTTGGGTCTACCAGGTCTGCGCGGCATCTTCCCCTGCCATCTGATCCAGCTCACCACCAGGTGGTGATCAGTTGACAGCTCCGCTCCTCTCTTCACCCGAGTGTCCAAAACATACGGTCTCAGGTCAGATGATACAACTATAAAGTCAATCATCGACCTGTAACCTAGGCTGCCCTGGTACCAGGTGTACCGATGGGCATCCTTATGTTCGAACATGGTGTTCGTTATGGCCAAACTGCGACTTGCACAGAAGTCCAATAACAGAACACCACTCGGATTCAGATTGGGCGGGCCGTTCCTCCCAATCACGCCCCTCCAGGTCACGCTGTCATTGCCCACGTGAGCGTTGAAGTCCCCCAGCAGGACTATGGAGTCCCCAGTAGGAGCGCTATCCAGCACTCGTCCCAGGGACTCCAAAAAGGGTGGGTACTCTGAACTGCTATTTGGTGCATAAGCACAAACAACAGACAGGACCCGTTCCCCAACCCGAAGGCGTAGGGAAGCTGCCCTTTCGTCCCCCGGGGTAAACCCCAACATACAGGCAGAGAGTCTTGGGGCTAACAGAAAGCCCACCCCAGCCCTCCGCCTCTCACCCGGATCAACTCCAGCAAAGAAAAGTGTCCAACCCCTCTCCAGGACTCGGGTTCCAGAGCCAACGCTATGTGTCGAGGTGAGCCCGACTATATCTAGCCGGTATCGCTCAGCCTCTTCCACAAGCTCCAGCTCCTTCCCCGCCAGAGAGGTGACGTTCCATGTCCCGATAGCCAGTTTTCCCGTCCGGGGATCGGATCGCCAAGGCTCCCGCCTCGGTCTGCCACCCGATCCACAATGCACCGGACCCTTCACTCTCCTCCTGCAGGTGGTGGGCCCACAGTTGGATGAGCCCATGTCTCCGGTTCGGGCTGGGCCCGGCCGGGCCCCATGGGCGAAAGCCCGGCCACCAGGCGCTCGTCCACGGGCCCCAACCCCAGGCCTGGCTCCAGGGTGAGACCCCGGTAACCCTCCGGGCCGGGTACTCAGACTCTTTGATTGTGTCTCCATGAAGGGTCTTCTGAACCGTTCTTTGTCTCACCCCTCCCCTAGGACCAATTTGCCATGGGTGACCCTACCAGGGGCACAAGTGCCCCAGACAACATAGCTCCTAGGATCGTTAGGGCACTCAAACTCCTCCACCACGATAAGGTGACGGTTCAAGGAGGAGATCCTTAGAAGATCCATTAATCATTAATCAAAGCAGAACTGATGATGTTATCAACATGTTTATGACTACATTTACTACAGTAAAACATTTAAACTCACATATTTACATGGAAACAGGAGAATGCTGCAATGCAAGGTGCAGTTCCTCTAAACAACATGTGTTATTGTGATTGGGGCAGCACCCTGCACAGCTGATATACTGTGTGTTGACATAACAGCAGAGAGTGAAGTAGGCAGGAGAGACCGTATTAACTTATTTGGCATGGCATGAGTTGAAAATGAGAAATGGCATCAGCAAACATTTTGTCTAATCTCTGAGCTATACTTACCTAATCAGTCCTAAGAGATTTTGTACCAATAGAATTGAGTGAAATTATAGATGGGTGGTTAGACACTTCCATTTAGTTTTAGCAAAGGGACAAACATAGGTGTTTAATTTTGATCTTCTGTTTGACAAACAGTTAAATTACTCCTTTAAATTGTTCATCGGAGTACTTTGTCTTTCTTTCTTTCTTTATTGCCTTCTCTCTCTCTCCCCCCTCTCTCCCTTTTCTCCCTCCTTTTTCCTCTTAATGCCGCAGGCAGTTGTGCTCATTAACTCTGGATGTAATTATTTTTGTTTTAGTCTCATATTGCTGACATTTCAACTCAGGGGCTCCTCAATCAGGATTAACCCAAACCACAAGAAATCACACTTCACAGCCTTTTCTTACAGCAGCGCTTGTTGCCTCCAATTTCAGTCAAATTAAAGGTTTATTTTATTTAGCTTCTTTTTTTTCGCTCTGCCCCTATACCGTTTGAAAACAAACCAGACTGTCTACCTTTGATTTGGTGGTTGCTAGTGGCTTTCTAAGTATTCCCTCTCTCTCTCCGTTTGCATGGCACAAAGCGGCCCTCTGTCCAAGGACCAGGTCTAAGGCTAAGGATCTCACAGGCAGTAGCAGAATAAACCTCTCACATGTAATGGCTTATAATTTTATCTTCATCGAACATTGTCTGAGGCTTCTGCAAGTGGTACTACTTCATGATTTTATTTTATTTTTTACAATTTGTGAACAAAGTTCACCCAGTTCCTTAGTAATATTGTGTGTAGGTCTACATTCTTAACATTTGTTCCTTTTTATATAGTTTTTGAAATATGTATTTGGGTTTAATGTAAACTACCTTCAGATTTAAAGGAACAATTTAATCCTCACAAACTTGGCCTTCTTAAAGGAGTTTTCCCTGACTTTACCTTGGGGACCTTCAGGTCCACAGGAAGCCTCAACTCATCTTCCTGCCCAGAGGGCACTTAGTCCTAACACAGTAGTAATAAACTATCATCACTCTGAGTCGAGTATGTGTGTGTTTGTGTCAGCCTATTACTACAAATCTGTGTGTGCAGCCAAGTAGTCGTAGACCAAGCAGTAGTTGTAAAATCTCATCACTTTGAGTGGTCCTCCGGGGGTCCTGGACTCCTCTCGCTGTGTGTGGTTTGACCTGCTGTGGCCTTTCAGCCCCCAAATGCCCATTAGATAAACAGGCAGTAAACACAGGCAGTCTGAGCATTACTCTCTTCCCCTCACAACATATACAAGGTCTGCAGATGAAAGGGCTTCTTCCCGACACTAATAGCCAGTAGACATTAGCTTCCATCAGCCTCCTCTGGCTCATAATTAAAAGCTGAGCCACTATGTTTATAGTTTCTAATATTAGTCAAGTCTCATCCTGGATCACCTGCCCCAAGTCTTCTCATTAAACTACCTTCTCCTGAATTTATAATGTAAGCTTGCCATTTCCTCCTGTAAGGCCTTCAGTAACTAGTGTTAAACTGTAGCAACAACACAAGTGGAAATAAAAGGAGCAGATATTATTAAAAGCATGAAAGTTTTAACATGCTGTTTGAGTACACACCCCAGCCATGATACTGTGATAAACACAGGTCTCAGTTTTTATCACAAAGCATTTGCACTTACATGTTTTTAGAGAAGTTAATTTGTTTGGAATTTGGAAATTCACAGTGTGGGTTTAAACCTTTAAAGGGATTTAAAGTCTTTTTGAAGTGTATGTGTCATTGTAGACAGATTTCTGAACAGCCTCTGTTTGGAAAAATGTCCTTCAGCTCTGATGAGCTAACAGTCAGAAACAGCCAAGGCCAAAATGTTTTAGCTAAAGTCGTAAAAACAGCTCCTACATAGCATTATATACCTTCATACTGACATCAGTTACACATTACTTGATTATTTACGTGGATTTCTGGGGTTTTGCAAGCATATATATCACCAGCAGCAGTAAAATGGAGAACTTCTGCTCACCCAGCAGTAACGTTCTGCAGAATTTAAAAATATTTCTGCCAAAGAAGCTGCAAAGTGAAATAGACATCAGTGTTACAAAATAATGATGCACTATTGTTTGCTGCTGTGAAAATTTAGAGATTGTATCTCTTTAAAGACTGTAGAATTATATTTTGGTCTTGTTGTTATTTAAACTAGCTGTTAGCTCATCGGTTCACTATGACACTTCACACTTCATTAATGGCTAAATTATCCCTGTGTATATAATTATAATCAAAACTTTGGGTGAGATAAACACTTTTATTCAAGTTTCTTAATTTTCTGGTGGATTCCTCTTGTGTGGGCTTCAGTTTCTTTGTGTGGAATCCTCTGATTTTATTGTATTAAATGTCATGCAACCTGATTGTGAACAGATTTCTGTTGTGATAGTTGGCCGTTTTGGATCTTCACAGAATTTGTTCTGTCGCCAAATGTGTCATCTCCTCTGTTTTCATCAGAAAGATCGAGAGATGGGCTGTCATCATGATGTTTATGTCTTTAGGGAACATAAACACACATGTTGGACATTTCATTGGGTGTGGTCTAGCGCATGATGTGACTATAAGAGCTGAAAAGGGCTGAGGTAGATTAGAAACTGGAGAAAAAGTTCAGTTTATCTGAGAACTCTACACCATATTTCACCATCAAAATGTATTTCTTTAGATTTTTCCTTCCCTCTTGTTTTTCTAAACCTCTTCAGTCCAGTCATATGCCACTCCTGGTGCTGCCCTGCAGTAACTGGGAAGGGTTTTTAGTGTGTTTTGTAGAGCTGACTCATCATGTTTTGTGTGCTGATTTGGTAATGTGGTGCAGCTGATAGTAGTTTGAACATTCTGTGTTGCAGGTGGTCTGAAGATCCCTGACTTAAGTGTGGTTGAAGGAGTACATATCTGACCGTTTGTGTGATGTCTGACTGAATTAAATACAGTTGTGATGGTAGAAACACGTTCTTTTCATCTTCAGTGTTTGTGCATCAAAGCACATCCCCTTTACATTGCTGTCAGAGCAGCGTGTAAACCATGGCTTCATTCAACAGTAGCTAATGACAGGCCAGATGCAAAGAAGCTCGCTTTTCTTTTTTTTTTTTTTTTTTTTTGAGTTTTATTAGTTTTATTACACAGTGGTATTTGTACAATTATACCAAACTAAACATGAAATTTTCACTGCATTTTGCTTATACACATAAACAAGACAGACATATCACTCCAAGTAGTTATTGATATACACAAAGGATTAAGTGAAAATTCATTTTCAATAACCCTGTCTTTCATATCATCAACGTAGGTGATTGACAACAAACTAACAAAAAACACGGAACAAAAATAAACACAAATGAACAAATACTAATAAATAAATCCTTCCCTCCCTTACCCTCCCCTGCCTGCACTGTGACTACGGATATCAACATTTACCCAGAAATAAGATCAGAGGCTTCCAAATTTTTTTAAAATCAGCTAATTTACCATTTATAGTATATCTTATTTTCTCTAGGTGGAGCGTGTTGGTGAGTTCTGCAACCCACATTTTAAAGGAAGGAGTATCTTTACTTTTCCAAAACTGTAGGATGAGTTTCTTTGCTGTGATTATTGCATAAGATATAAAATCACATTGTAGATTTCTTAAAAATTCCTTCTTCTGAAACACTCCAAAAATTACAAGTATTGGGTCTGGTTCTATCTTTACTTCTAACACTTTAGACATGTAATCGAATATGGCTACCCAGAAACTTTGTAGTTTAGGACATAAGAAATAACTGTGTAATAGTGTTCCTCTATGTACCATGCATTTTTCCACATATAGTTGAGTGTTCTGAATTTATTTGATTGATTTTCACTCTCGAGTAATGCAACCTATGTACTATTTTATATTGGATTAAACAATGTCGGGCATTTGTTGAGGTGACATTTATTTTACTTAGAGCCTTCTGCCAAGTTTCATCAAGTATAGGGGTTCCAAGTTCTTTTTCCCAAGCTTCTTTAATGTAACTCGTAGAAGGTATTGTTAATTCTTGCAGCAAATTGTAAGTAAATGAAATTTTCTGTTGTAATCCCATAAATTCACCCAAGTATTTATCTATTCTATCTAGTTTAGATATCTGTAGTTGTGGAATGTAGGAATGAACATAATTTCGTATTTGAAGGTATCTAAAGAAATGACCCTTAGGTAACCCGAACCTTTCTTGCAGCTGTTGGAATGTCATAAAGGTGTCATTTAAATACAGATCTTTTACAGTACATAATCCCATTTCTCTCCATTTATCAAAAGCTCCGTCTAAACAAGAGGGACGAAAAGAAGGATTAAATATGATAGGTGTGCTTAATAAAAGTGAATTCAGTTTAAAATTCTTCCTAATTTGATTCCATACTTTTATGGTACTTTGAATTATAGGATTATTGTTATACAAGGAACTGGGCAAAGGTATTGGTGATAACAGCACTGCACCAATTGAGTAAGGCAGACACATCTCCTGCTCCATTTGTAAACCCATAGGCATTAATGCTGTGTCATCAAGCAAAATAGAAATAGTTTTGATGTTTTTAGCCCAGTAATAATGCAAAAAATTTGGTAATGTTAAACCTCCTTTTAATTTTTGTTTATTTAAATGCTCTTTCTTAATTCTGTGTGTTTTATAATTCCATATAAATGGCATAATAATTGTATCCAACTTTTTAAAGAAGGATTTTGTTAAGAAGACCGGTAAGTTTTGGAGTATGTATAAATATTGTGGGAGAAATACCATCTTTATTGCATTTACTCTTCCTATCAGGGATATAGGAAGAGTTCTCCAAAATAGAATATTTTTCTTCAGTCCCTCTATAAGTGGGTTGAAATTTTCTTTTATAAGAGAGCTAAAATTTTTTGTTATCACTATTCCCAAATATGTTATCTTTTCATAAGAAACTTTAAAAGGAGAATTAGCGCACCAATCACAACTTTCTTGTTTTATGGGCATCAGTTCACTTTTCCCCCAATTAATCTTGTAACCTGCGAATGTACCAAAATCAGTAATTAGGGAGAGAATTGTGGGTATAGTTATTAAGGGTTTTGATATGTATAATAAGATGTCATCTGCGTACAACGAAATTTTGTTTTTAGTATATTTCGTATTAAAACCATGAATTTCGGGGTGTTTACGGACAGTTTCAGCCAAGGGCTCTAATGCTAGGGCAAACAGCAAGGGACTAAGCACACATCCCTGTCTTGTGCCTCTACATAACTTAAACTGGAAGCTCGCTTTTCTGAAGGTTTAGAACAGATGCACACAACAGGACTAGATGTCACTGGTCATATCCTGTTATACTGCAGACGTTGTGTGTGTAGAGTTTAGTGTTTGAGATATACTGAACACAATAATAAAAGAATGCTATGCTAGCAGCACTTAGAAACAGTCTGAAAACAGACATGAATGATCTTTGTCTGCACTTATGATTACATGTCTTGGGATATTTTTCTTGATCACCTGATCATAGTTTGAACTAATTTCTTGTAATGCTGATGCTACATTAACCCTGTTTGTGAATAAGAAAATGGGGACAATCAGGAGTAGTGTTTCATCGTATGGTGCACCCTCTGATCCCCTTATCCCTTCGTTCCTGCATAGCAGCTAAAATAGCTCATCCTGAAACCATTAGACCAAATTGCTAAATGGTTCAAATGTGCAACCACTTAAGACTATGTCTTTTAAAGGAGTAATCTTCAATCTACTGTGGCAAGCAAGAAGAGGATGAGTTGGATAGTGGGAATGGGAACTGAGAGAAGAACCTCTAGAGACTGAAACGGAGAAGGAGGGAAGAAGAATGGTCAGAGATAGAAGCTATCACAGATTAAATTCTCATCACTCACCTAATTTCTCTGTTTTTTACTTTTGCAGTCACATGTTTATGTGTTTATCTGACATCTGGTTTAAAGAGAGTACAAATTACAGTAGTCTATTGGAAAAATGGAAATCTAAAATAAGGCCCGAGGTCAGTAATCAGCCGAATTAAATGTTTCTATTAATGCCCGTTCTCCTGCATGTCTCACACATCCAAGACCAAGGTTAAGTGTTGGAGTGTAAAGAAAGGCCCATTTAGTCATTTTGAGAACATCTTAACCTCTTTGAGATATTCTTTAGAAAATGTACTGCTGTGTCCCCTTTGTGCAAATATTTTCATTATGACCAGCTTCATGAATTTACAATTCAGTTACAAAAAAACCCAAGTGCCATTCATAAATCCTAAAAATTTTTACATATGATATTCTCATTTGTTTTATATACAGTTTTCAATACAAAACTGTCTTTTACTTTGAAATTATTCTTTATTAACCACTTGGTAGCTTTGATGATCTATAATTAATTAAACATCCATGAGAAAAAAACGTTTTAACAACAGTCCAAAGAGACTGAAAAAGCTGTAATACTGAGGGGACAAGGGAAACGGACAGATTTAAAAGTAATCAAATCCAATTTCAACCTTTATTGTGCTGCACTTTCATCAGAAAGCCAAGGGATTAAAGGACACAGCTGAAGAAGAAATGGATCACCTGGATGTCTATTTAAAAAGGAATATAAATATGAGACTGGTTGGTTTAACACATACCATCTAGGATTATATAATATAATCAGGTGTTTAATCTTCAAAATCAAAACAACTTATTGTAAAATACAGTCATCTTATATATCATATCAAAGTCATTAATAATGTCCAATTAAATTGTATTGATTGATGCCTAAAGATTAGGATTTTTGTGCAGAAACAATGGATCACACACACACACACACACACTACACCGTGCGTCCATGTTTCCACACACTGATATATGTAAAGTCATGATAGAGTATGTGGTGAGAAGGTTTTGCACCTCAGACCTTCTATAGACCACGTCTGTTCATGGCCTTTAGCAAAAAGGAAGAGGACTGTCTCTGTTTGAACTCACCATTTCAATCAGAGTTTTACAAAGCTGTGTCCAGCCTGAGGAGTTTCCAGTGAAAGAAGTTACAGACTTCAAAGAAAATAAAGAGGAAGAAGATGGAAAGTCTCTTGTTTCTTAAGAGTAAACAAAGGAGCTTTCAGTTTGATCAAATAGAAAAGAAACACTAAACATTCACATAAGTTAATGGCCTGGAAGGAAATAAGGCAGTTCATTTTAGGACTAATTATAATTTCTCCAGCAATATACTTGTTGTTTCATACTCATCTGTATATTACAAAATATTACATGTTCCGTTGGTTTGGCTCAACTTTTAGATTTGTGAACATCTAAAATGCTCCTAACAGAATCCCTGAAGGAATGCACATCACTCATTGTTTTATTATGTTGAGAAAAGACCTTGAAAGTTACATAATACATGACGATAATAGATCTTTTATTGTCCCCTTGGGGAAATGATTTCTCTGGATTTGACCCATCCATGAGGCTGCAACTAGGACGGCGCCTGAGAGGCAACTTTGGGGTTCCGTATCAGACTCTAGGATACTTCAGCATGTGAACCAGGGATGGAACCGCTCACTTTCTGATCAGCAGATCAGCCTCTGATGAGTATCATCTGAGAAATATTTCCAAACTGAGAAAATTGGTGTCAAAACCTGAACTGGAAATGGTTCTTCATGCTTTTATCTCCTCCCGTCTAGATTACTGTAACACACTTTTCACATGTTTGAAACAAAAAGCCCTTTATGGCCTTCAGCTGTTCCAGAACTCTGCAGCGAGGCTCCTCACTGGAGCAAACAGAAAAGATCACATCACTCCTATTCTGAGGTCTCTGCACTGGTTACCTGTTAAATGCAGAGTTCATTTTAAAATCCTGACTCTAACTTTCAGGGCCCTACATGGTCAAGCTCCTCTTTATGTTACTGAACTGATAAAGCCGTACGCTCCAACCCGAGCTCTCAGGTCCACAGACCAGAATCTCCTAACAGTTCCAAGGACCAGATTTAAAAGTCGAGGTGATCGCTCCTTCCAGTCTGTTGCACCTCGACTTTGGAATGACCTTCCTTTAGTTTTACGCTGTATAGACAGTCTGGACTCCTTTAAGCAGTTGAATACCCAATTATTCAAAACTGCTTTTAAATAACTCTTTTATGTTCTCTTGTTGTTGTTTAATGATTTTGATTTGTAATGATATTTTGTTTAATTGATTTTATTTGTTTTATCATGTTTGATTCTGTTTTCTGTGAAGCACTTTGTGATTTTCTCTGTGAAAGGTGCTATATAAATAAACTTTACTTACTTTACTTACTTACTAAGTGTCCATGCATGCTGAGCCACGCCTTCCCTAAGATTGATTGATGATCTCAATATATATTTAATACGTACTGCATGTACCAGTTCCTAATGCCACAACGCTCCTTTGCACACCGATGTTACGTTTCGTGATTCCAGTATCAATCACACATCCCATAATTACACGCTGATGCACTGTAGCCTGACATGAGCATTTACTTGGCTAACAGACAAACACACATACCAAAACCATTGCCTGTCCTTCACCATTGGGCAAAAATAATCTTTTTTTTTCTGCTACAAACTCAAATCTATGCCATCTATCACACATTTCCTTTAGATAGACTATTTTAGCTTCCTGTTTAAAGCCGCACTGAGGATTATTTCAGCAAGAGAGCAGTTTCTAAATCCAGTGTGCCATGGCTCCTCCCAAAACACCTCGACACACGCGGGTGCTCGCGTGCACACGGCACATTACTTCGATCTGTAAGCTGGGCATAAACTGTGCAACTCCAGCTCAAACTTGATTACATTGCAGGGTTTAATTACTCACAGTTCACAAATCATGTTCCCACACTGTACAAGGGTCTGAGCCATCTGTCCCTGCTGTGCTTCTGATACTTAGCTCTGTAGCAGCGAGCTATTGCTGGGCTGAGAACCCGGAAATAAAAAAAAAAAACACTCGGTCCTGAATGAACTCCTTGACCAAAATAAACACGTATCCTTGGCAAGCCTTGCCATTCTGTGAGGTGAAATGTTTAAAAATTAAAATAAATCCCTCAGTTTTTGAGGAATGGATAACTTTTTAGTAGAAATTAGCTCGGTCTCCTCAATGAACGGCTGAGGCTGTAAACAGAGAAAGACACAGAGTGTCTTGTATGAGAGCGCCCCCTACTGCTACAGGTTTGCTTGAAGCGCGTGCACGTTGACTGACAGCCGACAATGCAGAAATTTGAATTTTATTGGCTGAAAAAGTTCACAAGTCAGAAAGAATGCAAAAGGGTCTATAGGAAGAAGGAGGTCTTCAGCAGACTAACATATAGCATATACTGTAACATAACAGACTGGGGCAGTCTGCCCCAGGGCAGCTGTGGCTACAGACGTTAGTCGTAGTTTACCACCACCAGTGAGAATGACTGTGTGAATGAATAATGCAACTCTGTAAAGCGTCTTTGAGTGACCTAGAAAAGCGCTATATAAAACTGATGCATTATTATTATTATTATTAACTCTAGCCATAGATCATAGTTTTTACCTGAAATATAATTTAAAACATTTAGAAAACTTTGATACATAGAAAAAATGCTCCAGATAGCTGCTTTAACATTGTAGCAAAGGTGTACCCAAAGTTGTAGCCCTAAAATATTTTGTCGTTATTCGTTTCTTCATTAGACACAGTGTAATTCATCTAAAACACTTGAAACAGCTGTATGTAGAGGTAAAAGTTAAACTGCTCTCCTCCCTCTGTCTTCATGACAAACTGGGAGAACTCAGCATGAACTGCAGGAAAGCCTTGGAGTCTGCTGAATGATGGCTGTGATAAGGCGTTTTCAAGGTAACTGTGGGAAAGCAGCAGCAGAAGTCTATTTATTTTAATGAGCTCAGAAGTGTCTCTCCGGTTCCCCTAACGTTACACTGGGGCTCGTTTAGAGTTCACACAGTGCAGCATATGCCCATGATGGATATGGTAATGATACATTAATGCAATCAGGGCCAAGTCTGTTTTGTCTTCCATTAGCTGTCTTCCTGACAAAAGACTGGGTAACATTTGGTTGTGAAATAATTTCTATCAAAGTAGTTTATAGTGATAAAGACAGAGTGGGTTTTTTGCGATGAGGGGAAAAGACAACATCCAGAATGCTTCAAATGAGAGCTGGTGGGTGTCTAATAAAGCCACAGTCTGCATTTGTTTTGGCTTTACTTTTCAACACCGTCAAGGTTGATGTGTATCTTTGAAGACCTGGGATAAACTAGAAGCAGTCTATGCATGGCTGCTATCAACATCTGGAGCTGAACCAAGCTACTTTTCTGCAGCTTTCACCTTCTCTTTTCCCTTACTGCTGGCCTGCACTATGTTCTATTGATGTCCAGTAGTCCTCTGTTGCAACTGTTAAGAGTTTGAGCTTTTTTTTTTCTTACCTTAACCCCATGTCCTGTCCGGCTGTAGAGCAAACAGAATAGATGTCTGAGTGCCAAAAACAAGCCCAACAGTGTTGCTGTTCCAAGTGAGACATTACAGCCACTGCTATAATGCTCAACCTGACTTGTATTTAAATATAACTTTAAAAATCTTTATTAGAACATGTTTATGGTTGATTTGAGTCCCAATGGACATGGAGCCTGAGAGGAAGAGGAAGGGTACAGAAAGAAAAGTGGGGGGGGGGGGGG
>SSNR01000095.1:1750826-1779633 GCA_006937965.1 Callopanchax toddi
CCCCCCCCCCCCCCCCCAGTTGTTACTTTATCAGGGTAAACACTTCTTATGAGCTGAACTGCAGCCAACATGAAGAAAGCAAAACACAGCCTGGAGTGTGTGTGAGTGTGTGTTTTCAGTGTGCTGGTTAAGACGTTTGTATTTCTGTGAAGCCATGTACCTCAACCCGTGTCAGGGCCGCCTCTCAAGGCCTGGCTAGTTTAGACAAGGCCTTCAACTGAAGGCCAGTCAGCAACATGTGAAGGACAGTGGAGAGGACATGGATATGTTTGAGTTTAATTTCAAGAACACTAAAATAATGTGGAAAAGAAGAATAAAGGAACCATTTAGGTTACAGTTAACAGCCAGGAGGTTAGATACTGGTTGATTTTATGATTGGTTTATTGTTTTATTACAGGGCTGTTTGTTTGTCACCAGTTGATTTTACTATTTGAGTTTTTTTTATATGACTTGTTTAAAACAAAGTGCTGTAAACAGAACAGATAAAACAAGTTGTTTTATCTGTTCTGTTTACAGCGCTTTGGTCTTGTAGGTATTTAAAGTGCTTTATAAATGAATCTGGTATGGCATAAAATGCACAAAAAGAGGCAGAAGCACATGAAAACATGATGAGTACATGGGAGTACATTTAAAATGATCAGTAAAGGAACAGGAGGAGGGAGGCACGTTAATCAGAAGAAAAAGTCAATGTGTGAATGTAGGAAGGAGGTCAGAACAAAGAGGAATCCACAGAACCGAGCAGGTGGAGTTACATTAAAATCAAACCAGAGTGAACAGGAAACAGGACAAATAAGATAAGTAGAGATGGCTGGGGAAATGAGTAATGAAGAGAGATGGAGTAGGTAGAAGAACAGAGACTTGAGATCTAAATCGGCATTTGCTTTGGCTGTTTTAAACGCTCCCAGTCCCCAGTGTGTTGGAGAGGAGTGAAGTCATTCAGGAGGAATGAGCAGTGGTCATTAAGTGTTCCACCTGCCTTTTAAAATCTGTATTCATCAACTACATTATATAAAGTACCATCTGGCTGAAAAAAACTAACAAAAACATGTAAACCTAGTTTTTATAAGTTTTGGAAACTTGCATACCAATCAAGTGTCTCACACTTAAGAACAACTACGCCAAGAAAAACAGGGTAAAGGATACAAGTGGGTCTAAATTTAGACCGAGATCCCAAAGATTTTACACGAAATGAACTGAAACTACCTTAACAAGTTTATCTCCCTTTCTGACCTAGGATCTGCACTAAACCTCTGTAATATATAGATGTGGAGTTTTGAATTACTTGCTGAGATATTTTGACATAAAAACTGACATGCAAAGATAACCTGTTAATGGTAGTTTGCAAGTTAGTAAATGACCCGTTTGTGCTGTATAACTTTCAGTTTTAAGGTGATTTTGGAGGTATATTGAAATAGAAAGAAATTACTTTAAATTTAATAAAATTTAATTACATAAAATAAAATGACAAAATATAATGTTAAATAACATAAAATAAAATTATAGAATTAAATGAATCTACATAAATAAAATAAAATGAAACAAAAATAAATGTGAAAATAAAACCGATGTGAAATAAAATGATAAAATTAAATTACATAAAATAAAATAAAATGACAAAAAAAAATTACTAAATAAAATGAAATTACATATATGAAATTAAATAAAATGACTTAAAATAAAATGACAAAATGAAATCAGTTGCATAAAATAAAATGACAAAGTAAAATTAAAATACATCAAATGATATGAAAAAATAAAAGTACATAAACTAAAATAACACTACGTAAAATTAAATGTGATGAATAAAATTACATATTAAATCAAATGACAAAAAACAAAATAATACAACTAAGTTATACTGTGTAAGTGTTGGAGTAATTTTGAAAGATGCATTGATAATAAATGCATTAATTAATAATAAACATTAGGGCAACAATAAATAAAATTACAACATAAGCTGAATGTTTAATTTTTCCAATTTTTTTAAATCTTTATTTTAACGGTTATAAAGCTTTTTGTAGACTAGGATGTATTACTTTAAAAATATTTACGTTTGCGCAATCTTCTAGTTTTAGGACAAATGACGGCAGTGGCATGAGAATTTAAAGGAACTATTTCTGGAATTTAAAAAAATGTAATACATCTCTCTTGTTAATTTCGATAAAATACACTAATGTAGGAATGACTCTGTATTGCACCTCAGTCTGGCTTCACTCATATAATTCAATCTTCTGCAAGATTTGTCACAACTACTGGTATGTTTGACCCAAAAAGCAGTGTGTGTGTGTGTGTGTGTGTGTGTGTGTGTGTGTGTGTGTGTGTGTGTGTGTGTGTGTGTGTGTGTGTGTGTGTGTGTGTGTACATTTATTGCAGTATGTTTTTGGTCTGCTGAATTGTGCAGCTGCATTAAAATCTGCTTATATAGCTAGCAGCTTTGCTTATTTCAGACCAACATTCACCGGTCTCACTCAGTCACGACATGCTTATGTTTGTTTGGCCTCATTGAAACTGAGAGCTTTAATAATATTGTCAATATTAAAAGTATCAGGAAGGTGTCACTGGTTCAGTGTTTTGATGATTATTTAAGGAAAGTCAAGCAAACTTTAAAAACAGCAGACACTGACCAAAGTGCAGAACACAAAGGCATAAAATAATAGAGAAGGTATTTACTAAAATACAATGGTAATATAAATGCACCGTCTCCTCTGAGGTTGAGCTGTGTCCTTGTCACATCCAGAACCAGCTGGTCAGATGACCCGAGTGACCGAGAAGGGGAGTGTGCACATGCAGAAAGTCAGAGAGAGGCAGCCAGTGCAGTGAGGATCAACAGGAGTGTGTTCTCTCCTTCATGTTTTAGTTTAAAGCCATGTGGCTGCAGTTTGCTCCAGCTGAAGACGAGACAGTGAGAACCGCCTCATACCAGTTTACAAAGAGATGCTATGATCCAGTCTAGATGTAACCCCGCAAGTTGGTCCTCTGGTGTTACCTGTACCAAGGACAATCACCTCTGTCCTTTTATGAATTTAAAATTTAGAAAGTTAAAAGCCATCCAAGATTTGATTTCCTCCAAACGGTTAGTGATTTAATGTTGTAACCATCGTGGACCATCTTCATTCACTTTCCTATCTCTCTGTTTTCTGTTATGAATTGTGTATTCTGTTTACCATAGAGCTTGAATGTTATCCTAAACTGTCTTTGGGTAAGGATTTACGTAGTGTTATTTATCAAGCACCTCCAAGCCTACACTTTATAACTGGTTCTTTTTCAAACACTGAACAAAATAAATGACATTTAATTTTCATGGCTTTATGAGCGCTCAGTTGTGCTATGATGTCATTGCAGAATGCAGGCCCAGTTCCTCTGGCTAAAAGGAGAGAGGATGATGTGTCTGTGGGGAGCATGCCACTGGCCAAGCAGCTCTCTAATCAGGCCTCGGACTATGCCAGCAGCCCACTGAAAACCAAGACAGTGACAGGTAGGTCGAAAGGTCCCTGTTGGTGCCCAACTTATCATACTGGAGATATCACTGCACATAATCTAATAAAATACAGACAAATCTGCCCACTTGAGAGAAATATATCTTCTAATATAACAGGAGTGAGTTACCCATGACCCCGAAGTGTTTTATTTTAACACTGTTACGTCCCCTGAAAGGGTCTAGGAGATGCACTATAAAGAGGACTAACACAAAAGGCCAAAAACACAAAGTACCGATTATTAAATAGTTTTATTATTATTGGTCAGGCAGAAGGAGGCGCTGCAAAGGAAAGACGAACTAAAAATCACTCCTTAACGAAAAATCACCCAAAGGGGAAAAACCCTAACTAAACTAATAAAACAAAAAGGCCTAACTAAAACACTCTCTAAGAGGTTCGCTAAATGTTTAAAGGGATATGATAACTAAAGGAGTCTAGAAATAACTAAAGGAGGCGATACACGCTATAAATACCAAACGGTAGGAAACAAAGAATCAAAGGTAACTAAAGGAGTCTGTAAATAACTAAAGGAATCTGTGGCTGTGAAAATAAAGCTACACAGAAAACGGCAGGTAACTACGATATTTTAAAGAACTAACCATAACTGCCGAACTACGAATCGCGCTGGAGATCAAATCACTACAATCACTACAATCAAGATGAGTTAGCAACCAAAGGGGGGAGAACCACACGCCAGAACCTGTCTGCGTAGTTTCCCCCCTGAATGACAGGCCGCTCCCTTCTCTTAAGCACGCCGAGCTGATTGCCGAATTCCCTACAGCTGTGCAGGCCCGGCGCATTGCTCTGGAAACAGGGGGCGGAGCCAAGAGCTGTCAGTGTCAGCGGAGCTGATAGGAGGAAGGATCGGGTGCCGAAGGCAGGAGATCGTAACAAACACTTTTAATTCCTAATTTTTTATTTTATAACCTCAGTTACAAAAAAGTTGGAACTAAAATATGAATAATAAATTTCAAAGAACTGCAAATGATGTCAGCTTCATCAGTGGAAGTTCTAGACCTACATTGGGGGGGGGGGGGGGGGGGGGCATTTGCTTTCTTAGAGCAGCACAATCTAATACAAAAAAAACAAAAAAGCTACAGTGTATTTTAGTATTTCAAATTTATTTTTAGTGGTTAATTACAGCAATATAATAACAGCAATTCAGTTACAGCTGCTTTAGACACAATAACTTGAGTAAGTTTCCAAATAAAATGAGTGACAACATGAAAGAGTATTTGTCTATAATGCCTGAAACTCAGCACTTAGCAGAGGGGCTCCACCATGGCCCCCCTTAGTACTGCCCCTGAATTTCATCCTTCAGATTAGTTGTGTGTTTACTGTGTTTTGTTTTAAATAAATAAGTCCCTTTTGAAGTTTGCATATCATTATAATCTCTTTTTATTTATGTAAAACATGTATTTGGATGATTGAATATAAAACCTGAGGCAGTTCTTATTACTGGTGTTGGTTGCAGAATTATGAACAGGTTTTAGGTTAAGACCTGAACAGGTCAGGAGGAGTTTTAAGACCTAATTCTTAATCAAGAGCATGAAAGCAGTATCGTGCGTTCCATGTTTCTGATTCACAGGGATCTGTTTAGTTCATTTTAGTGATTCAGTTGATGATGACCAACTAAAAAATGAAAGCTAGACTCATACCTGAGAGCATGACTGGAGTGGATGTTTCATGATGAAACACAAGCTTTTGTTTGTTATTAACTGCAGCAGCCCACCACCTCTCACACACACTGCCCTATAGATGTTTATTAATGTGATCCAATGGAGCATTCTGACTGCCTTCATGTTCCTGACTTTGTTTCAGAGTTTCAGAGTTTTGATTTCCCCCATTTCTTACTGTTTGACTTTCACAGTGTTTATGCTTTTGATGCTTTAAACACATCAAAGGTTTTAACAGTCTCTGCCATAACATCCCAGTGCTGAGTCTGGGGAAATAAGCAAAAATAAGTTATTTTTCATTCACCCCTCCAAAAATGAGGCCCCAACGAGGGGGATGAATCTCTGTTTTTGGTGACGTCACCTTGTAGTTGTAGATAACAGTACATGTGTATTTATATATATAAAGCATTCTCCAATGTTTTGCTGGGGGAACTGGTTCTCTGGCCTTTTAGTGACTAAAATAGACTATTTAAGTTCTTTCTTGGTTAGTTTAAAAGCTGAAATGCTTGTTTCCTCTTGGCTTTTCCTCTGTTCCTTGTTGCTCTTGTTTCATCCAGTCTGCACTAACAGCTTTCCTAAACCACATCTTTCCCTGTATATTTGCTCTTTAGGAGCTGCAAGTAAACAATCACCTTGGCTCCAAAGCAATGTCAGCCTGTAGTTTTTCAGCAACACTCACTAGAGTACACCAACCTTCAGGGTTTTTGTCTCTGGTAGTGGTTCTCAGTCTTTGTTTCCTTCTATCTTATCTGTTTGTATTTTTTAAGGTTTTTTGGGGGGAAGGGAGGGGTTTTATAGTCATCCTCTTCCTCATTCACCTTTTGGCTAATTCTGATATATATATATATAAAAATATAAATCTTTACAGATTTTTCTTTTATATTTTAGATTAACTTAAAAAGTTATGATTCTACAAGTAAAACCCTTCCTTTCGAACATTTATTGCTAGAATGAATTAGTGCTTAGTGATGGTGAATTCACGAGTCAAGAGAGATGTCACATTTTTTAATAGCTGCTTGGCAGTGGTGCATTCATGAACCCTCAAAACATTCAGATTTTTGAGTTTCAGATTGGTCAGTCATTGATTAGGCCAATCATGCTGAATGTTGACTGATTATAATCACCGGTAGAATGTTTGGTGTATCTGTACATGCTACGGCTCACAGGCCACATTCGGCCTGTTAGTCTCAATCTGGCCCATGGCTGATAGAAAATCAGAAGGTTTACATAAATATTCCCCAAACTACCATGACTGCTACTTCACACCAGATGAAAGAAATGTACTCCACACCGGCTGCATTTTTGTTGCAGAACGTCTCCAGTACTTTGCCTTCATGGGAGCGCCAATTCTCAGTGGTTCACGCGATAACAAGTACATGTATAAACAGCAGCTGTTAACCAAAAACTACACTTCTCATACTTTTGTTGAGGATTATTTATTCACTTGGCTTGTTCTACAACGGATAAGCACACCAGCAGGTGCAGCATTGTTATGCTTAATTAAGTTTTATGTTGTTTCTTTGTCTTTTAAATATCCAAATTGTGTTAACTTTAGCAATGTAGCTAAAGGTTTTATGTTGAAAAATACCAGATGCACCTTGCCCGCTAGCGTCTCACTTCCTGTCTGACGCACATAATGTCTTTAACTTGATAAAGATCCACATGCGGCATCCGGAAAAATAGACTTGTTGCTGAAAGTTAACTTTGCTCCGCACCGGAGCCGGTGTGAAGGCTCTAATTGAAATCAATGGTTTTTAATCCTTGTGGAGTCCGTGGAGTTACACTGGGAAAAATGGTATTAATAGTCATTTTATTGAATGAAAACAACGTAGAATAACCACAGAACTTGGCTGTTTTAATTCCAATTTTACTAAACACACATGGATCTGAAAATAAACTCTCCACTGATTGGATTTTTTTGACACATACGTCATGATTCAAATATCTGTTTATTTGATCAAAATTGAAGGTTGAACTCTTTACTTTTGTTAGGCCTGATATTTCAGGCCAATAAGTTTTTTTGTCACAATTCAGATTATATGGTTTTCTAGTAGATGATCTATAGAGCCTGAGGATTTGACTCCACTAATAAATAGCACACTTATTTAACTCACGTCACAGGTTTGTTTGTGAGTTGCTTAGTAACATAATCACAGACGTGTTAACAGTGGGTTTTTGTGATTATCCTTCAAAAGAAAGGCTTTGAAAACAAGGCTTTCTTTTTTCTCTGTGTTTGAGGTTGATTTTGGTCTGCCCGCACAATTACACCACAAATTGGTTCACATAAAACTAGCCCCTAAGTATTTTCTTTATTTGTTTCTAGTGAATGTTCCTGTTGGCAGTAGCAGTGGGTTTCTGATCAGGAGCCTCCTGAGTCCCAAACTTCTCATTGTTTTCCAACATCTACCAGAATAATGATCTCACTCACTTTGCTGTTCAGGCCTAAAATTAGCTGCTGACGCTCTGAAAACATACGTCTAGAGCTGAGAAACCTATCCCTATATCTGGCCCTGATTACTTAAGGTTAGAATGAATATTGTTTAGTGGAATTACATGTTATTTCTGTTTACTGTATAAACCAAAAAGAAACTGAAGCCAACATAAACATTCCCACACGTTTATGATTTTAATTTGCAAAAAATTAATGCTTAATGTCTGGCGTTTGTCACAGCTTTGCTGCACAGGAACACCCTCCTGTATTGGTGGTGGTTAGGTTGTATCAAGGATAGAGAATTTAACAAGAAAACTAGAAGAAACAACAAGGAAATTTTAAGTTTTTTGGCTGAAAGGAGCATATTATGCAAGGTAAATGCATTTTTGAGAAATGAACAGCGGAGGGGAATGAAGAGAAAACTGATGAGAGGATGTCAGGCAGAACTGCACAGTTATACATTATTCCAAACTCAAGTAGCCTGATGGAAGTCAGGCAGGTTTTTATTGGCTGCTGTGTGCTTTTTAGAAGGGGATAATATTTTCATTGTGGAGTTATTTATATAGTTTAATTTTTCTAGTAAAGTCAATAATTTATCAAAGTAATGATGGTTGGAGTGGGAAAGAAAACATGAAAAAAGAGGAATAATGAGATGGAAACCCCTACTCCCTTTAGACCAAAGGTTGCAGGCTGCAGGGGACTCAATTTGTCGCATTACATGTGCGATAGACCCACACAACCATCTCACTGACTCTCAGAACAGAATGGTCTTTGGGGAATAGTGCTCTTATGAGTTCCATCTCAACTTTCTTGAATGATAATGGATTTAGGCCTTAGATACTGGCTTTGGGTTTTGAGGTTTGAGTAAGATGAGCAGAGAGGAAAGTTGAGGTTGAGTTGTGGTTCATCAGTTGTAGTGTGGATTAGTATACATATGGGGGGTGTGGGGGTAGTATGCTGACAGAAGATGATGGAGTATAAGGAGGAAAGTGGAAACCAAGTTGGGATGATTTCACATGGAGTGTTTCAAAGGTTCCTAAAGTTGCACACACGAGTCATGTCGTTGTGTTAAAATTCTTCTCATGCTGTGTCATAGGACTGTTGGCAGAAGTTCTCTGCTCCTCATCTTGCAGAGAATTATCTTTGTAAGTTATGGTCTACATTGGTCAGCAAGGTTGGATGATTACATCTAGAAATAAGTGCACAATCCTCTCCTAATTTTTTGGTCTTGCAAGAGCAATCAATATGTGTGCACACACTTACATGAACAAGTTTTTGTACGGGAACAGAAGAATGAGTTTTGTTAACGTAAACTTGTCATGTTTGTGTTTGGTCAGTTATCAGTCTTTATTATGCTTCTTTGCAGTCTTATACTGTTGGAAAGCCTGATTAGTCACCTTTACTTTGAGGTACTGTATAGCTTGTAAGGACTGTACATCCATCCACAGCTAGAAGTGTGGGGAGCTCCTCAAATAGTTGTGCCCAAGTTCCCAGCAATATTCTCTTGTTCTGAATTTTTTTGATGGATTGGATGATTCATTTTACATCGTAAGGAGCCTCAGAAGCAGCCATAGCAGCTTGACTCCTCTCCTCATGCTGATCACCAGCATTGGTTCCTCCTCCTTGCGCTGGTCATCAGCCTGGTCACATTTTGCTGTGGAGTGGCAATCATTCCTCAACTAGAAGTTGTTGAAGGTCAACCAGCGTGGTGGTGGTCACTCTAACACACACAGCAGCCCAAACACTTAAAGATCTGTTAATCAGAACCCAACCAGGTGCCATTAATACTGTATATCTGTGACTGAAACAAACCTGGAAGCACTTGAAACTCAAAGTAACAGTGAATATCTACAAGAGAATATGTTATGTTTATGTATTTAGCAGACACTTTTATCCAAAGCGACTTACAAATGATAATTTAACCAAGAAGTTACCATTGAGGCTAACAACAAACTACTTAGAGGGACAAACACTAGTCAGTTTCTGAGGTGACAGTGAGGAAAAAGAATGCAAGCATAGAGGGAAGTGCACAAAGAGAGTACAGGGGAGTGGGGGAAGGTCGGCGCTAGTCTAGAACATGTTCTCTGAAGAGCTGGGACGTCATAAGTTTTTTGAAGATGGACAGGGACACCCCTGCTCTGGTAGCACTTGGTAAAATATTGCAGAGGATTTTCACACATTTTTGGGGGCGTTAATATCATATTTTGCTGTGTTGCTCATTTCATGGAGGAATGGTCCTTACACGATTTACAGTATCTCAGTAAAGGTTACTAATCAGGCTTTTCCAAAAATATAAGCTTTACTACCAAGAGTCATTGTTACAACCAGTGTTGTTTTTGGCAGCCACTTTGGTTTGAGTCTTAGTCTTTTGGACTAAGATGCTGATTAGTTTGAGTCCCGTTTCAGTCCTGTCTATATGTGATAGCTTCAGTCAACGAAAATTCAAAAAAGTTTTAGTCAGTTTTAAGTTTTAAAAAAAAAACTATTAATCCTTTAACAAAGTAATTTAGGTCAATAAGTTAGAAATTAGAATCACTCACATCAATTAAGTCAAAAATACCAAAAAAGCTGTTTTGGCATTAAACAGGAAAAGTAATGAAAAAACATTAAAAACATACGAAACTACAATAACCAAAGTATTCAATCAACACTAGAAGTATTGGTCTAATGTTCGGCCATAACAATAACAAAGACATGTCACTGTTTAATGTATAAAAGCACTAATCAGGACTTAAAGCTCGTTAGCCTAGCCATTAGCTCATTAGTGGATTGAATGGCAAACGTAGCACATTTTTAGTAAAACAAAAGAAACAAACAAAGCAAAGAACTCACCGTGGAGTTGATTAAACAAAGACACAATATGGAATCAATCAGCAGGGTTGTCACAAGCTGTCAAGAAGTGTTCTTTGAATAAATATCCATTTGATGAGCGAGAACGATGCCACAGAGACGAGAACAAAGTGATCACTCCAAAACTAATGAAGAGTTCATCCCCGCCATAATAAAAGGATGCTTGGAAGTGGAGATTGAGTTCATATGATTTACGTGTCACAGCAATAAGAGTTCACCCAAATCCTGTTCCACACTCAGCACACTTTTGTTTTAATCTCATCTTGTCATGCCGACAAACACTGACATCTTGTCTTATTTTAGTCATCAAAGAGCTGTGTTCAGCTCGTCAGCATCTTGTACATTAACACTATATTTTCGTCATAGTCTTCGTCAACGAAAACAACACTGATTACAAGAAAGAAATGATGAATCAAACACAAATGTTCTTACTTCATATGCAAAGTGTAGTATATCGAAACTGTCTGGCCTTGTATCTCCATTTTTCATCACTTTCATATTTTTTACATAAATCTGCTCTATTAGTCATCTTTTACATCCCTTAATGGTTTCATGGACAAATTTTTAAAGAAATGTGTCAATAAGAGCCTGAGATGTTGTGACAATCCAGGGTTTGTATGTAAAGGAAGGGCATTTTATTCATTCCCTTATAAGTAGCATTTTTTCAGATACAAGGAACTTGCCTGACAGTGATGGTATGTAGAGTTAATAAAACTGTTTAACTACAGCAGGGGTGTCATTCATACGGCCCGCGGGCCAAAACCGGCCCGCTAAGGGGTTCAATCCAGCCCGCTGGATGAGTTTTGAAAATAAAAAAATTAGGGCTGGGACTTTAACGCGTTAATTATGATGCACGTTAAAAAAATAACGCAATTAACGCAACTTGCGTTTGAAGCAAGGCTGAGCTCTTGTCAGCATAATTTCCTGCTGTCCAGACGCTCAAATCAGACCTTTGACGCACGCAGCCCGTGCCAAGGTCCTCCTTCGGAGGATCCAGCCCGACCTCGCTTCACCTGTCTACGCGGTCGCCGTAAAACTCATCCCTCCGCTCTGTCCTTTCACCACAAAAACCGAAAAGGATCGGCGGTGAAACTGGACATCTCTAGCCTTATAGGTTTATTCCAGCCAGTGGAAACGGCGGGTCGCATCCAAAGCGCGTTTGTTGGATGACAGCTGACTGAGCCAAGCTGAAGAGCCGCAGCTCGCCACTGAACTTGCCGTCCTGCGCGCTGCGCCTGTCAACTTGGCCAGTGATGAATCCTCCACATCTAGTCACAGGAATGTGAGGCCAGGGCTTCCGATCGCGTTACGCACAGAGATCAGTGCCCAAACTGGAGCGTTTGCGCTCTGTGCGTCCTGGTCCGCGCGTTTGGCTCGTTACTGGCTCAACACTCGACACGCACGCCAGCGGCAGCATCGCTGCTCTGAGCTGAAGCTGATAATTTTAACTAGAGAGCTGGACGTCAGCTGGGCGCACAGATCAGTACCGTTCTGCTGCCACTGAGGAACAAAGACCTGAATGGGTTTGGATCCAGATCTGGGTTTTCCCTCAGACCTGGTCTAAATGAAGCCATGGTGAAACTGATGGTGTCCAGTCAGCATCACCTGGATTTAGATGCTTTTATACAGTTTTAGATGAAACACTGAGTTCTACAAATCCAGACCCTATTAAAAAAGATAAACCAGTACCAAACCCACACTGGTCTATAAACAATAGAGACCCTCATTAAAAATGAGGCAGAGCCTCCAGACCAGACCGTGGGTCAGTCTGAACACTGCAAAAAATGATTCTCTCATCCAGGTGTTTCCACATGTTGGAAATCTTTTATTATTAATATTTTAAGACAATAAAAGTTTTGTGTACTTCTGCACAATTGTCTTAAGAAATATTTGTTTATCTTGTGTTTTGTAAAAGAGTTTTGAATAAATGTGAAGATTTTCAAATGTACTTGTAATTTTTCTTGCATGAAAACAAGGAGAAAAACATGCACTTGTTATTTATAGGTAATTATTTTAGGATTGTACTGGTCCGGCCCACTTGACATCAAGTTTGTCTGCATGTGGCCCCTGAACCATAATGAGTTTGACATCCCTGAACTACAGAGTTCCTATACCATTTCTTAAACAGTCCTTCACCATGCTTTGCCACATCCCTTTTTCATGGGGTCTTCAACATTGCTGTAACAAATGGAGTCATGTAAATATTTAAATAAACACAATAAGCATCCAAAACAAATAGGTGGGTAGGTCTGTTAAAGAGCCCCATCGCCTCCTCCACACACAGCTGTGACAGAGTATACAACACTTCATCTCATTGTAAACTATTTGTAATAGGGAACATACCAGGAAGATAACAGCCAGCATGTGAAGATACTGGAATTCTTCAAAGAGGCCATTTTTATGGTTGAGTTTCTCAACAGCTTGGAGAGATATACAGTTGTTTTTGCAGTTTTGTAGTTGTAAGGACTGTTAAATTATTAATGTAAAGTTTACTGGACTTGGTACATTGTTACTGTTTTGTGACTTTGTGTGTTTATACGTGTTTCATTGAGAACTGTGCGTTTCAGTATAACTCTCAGCCATTCCTCACCCCCTCGATCATAAAACTGTTTTATTGTTCTGTGGCAGTGTGGCGTTGTGTTCAGCTTTGGTTTGCTTCTCACCTTAAAGTCAGTGTGTTGTAATGGGTCTCTGGTGTCTGAATTTTCCCATGTGTGATCCCTGGACACATGCTTATGCTGTGGGCTTCAAAGACACTTGGCTTTCATCTGCTGTGAGATGTGATGAAGCTGCTGACGAGGATGAATAATCAACTTCAGAACACCAGAGGACTGAACTGTCATCTCAGAAAACAGCTTAATGTTAAGAGAAATGGGCAGGGAGAGTGGGTGAGGTGACTAAGAACAAAACAGATGAGGGAAGGCGAGTGAATAATGGATGGTCAGCATTTGGCCAATAGCGTATTAGTATAATGGAATAACCGAGGGTGAAGGAAAGGACGTGACTGAGATGGCACGAGGCAGAGGGAATAACCCCACTTTAAAGGGACTCTTAAGGCTTGTTAGCCTTGTGTAAGTTTAAGAGCTTTGAGCAGTCTTGTCATATTTCTCTCCCATTTGAGTTCAGATCCTTTGTGTTCTCTGTGTTTTTCATGACCTGCCTCCCTTTTCCCCCTCCATATAAATGGCAGGCGCCAAGTCACTATAACAAGGTATGGCAGCTTCATTCCAAATAATGAACCCAGGATTAACAAACAGAGTCCTGGAACTGTATTTAAGACCAAGTGGAGGGCTTCATGCAGTCGGACCTTGCATTGTTAGTGCTTTAACACACTTTTTGATTTTCTCAGGGGAAGAACTTTCACTGTCTGGCTAAACCCCAAGCTTAAAAGACTTTTTAAAATGCTGATCAAAATCCTCAGTTTATTTTGGGCCAAGTTCTGCCAAAACAAAAGAACAATAATGACAAGAACTAGTTTGTTTTTTGCAACAACCTTTTTTAACATTGTGACTTTTTTATTTAGGACAAGAGCAGTGGCGGCCCGTCCATAGGGCTCGCTCGGGCGCCGCCCCACCAGTCCCAAGAGGAAGAAGAAGAGAAATAGGGATCACAAAATATAAAAAACTAACATAAAAATAAAACTAAACGAGCCATCCATTATATATACAATAAGTGCTGTGTATAATCTGCATTTAGGTGTAGTTTAGAAAGGTTTTCTTACTACTTTTTACTGGGCCGATAGGTTGTGTTTCTTTGGGTTCTACTGCGCATGTCTGGACGGGACGCCATCCCAACATAGCGCATTGTTTTCTGCTCCTGACGCATGCGCACTGGAAATTTTTTCCTGACGCATGCGCACTGAGTGCAAAAAATAGAAGATCGCTCAGGACGCAGGTCTTCAGTGTCCCTGTGTGACATGCGCGGAACGGCAGGAGTCTGGAGTGTTGCTCAGACTGAAACCGGAAGTTCTTGCTCTCTTTTTAATGGAGGGTAGAAAATGGATATTTATTCAAAGAATCCTTCTTGCCTGCTTGTGAAAACAAGCCGAATGATTCCATTTGTCCTTATTTAATCAACTCAATGGTGAGTGACTTCGTTTGTTTGTTTGTTTGTTTTCTTAATGACTATGTGTCTGTCACGGATTTTCCCATTCAAAAACCCCATAGGCGGAGCTAGCCGCGGCTAGCAGTGCTAAGTCCTGATGAGTGAATTTATACCTTAAGTAGCGACATGTGTTTGTTGAGGTGTCTGCCGAATGTTAGAGAAATACAGATACTGCTGATTGAATACGTTGGTTTATGCAGTTTAGCCCGTTTTTCATGCGTTTTCTCTACTTTTCATTAAATTATTATGGCGTTTTAAGGAAGTTTGGTCTGACTGGGTTTGATGGGACATATCAGTGGATGTGACTTTATTTTGTTGTTAATTCACTTCATTAGTTGAGCTGATTGTCATGACTTGCTTGGTTAGTGGTTGTTGGCTGAATTGTAACATTAATTATCTGACTGTATTAGTTAGAGGTGGATTTATTTGTTTGTAGTGTCAGTAGAAAACTAATTGTGAATATTAAGTAATGTTTTTGACTTTGCCAGGTTGTTTTTTCCTTGAAACTCTTACAACTTCTGTTGTGACCACATTGTGGTTATTTTTTTATTTTTATTTGTATCTGATTATAATGATATTATTCTAAGGTCTCCTTATGAAGACTTTATGATTTCTTTACTGTTTGATGTGTAGAATTAGACCTAACAGCTCCACATTTCTAGAGAACTGGTGGTAGGGATTTTCACCAGCAAAATATTCAGTCAGATGAAAATATTTTGCATCATTCCCTGCCCTAGTGGTGATATGTGATTTATTTATTTTATTATTATTTTTTTTTGCGCATCTGAAAACTGACTAGCAAAAATGCACCCCACCCCAAAAAAATTTCACCAGCCGCCACTGGACAAGAGTCACAGTTGATATTTGAAGCTGCTTTTGATTTTGGCTGTTAAAGCATTGCAGGACACTGGACACCACGGTCTGGTAGAAGGAGCACAAACGAGGCATGCAGATGCTGAAGGACCTCAACCGTCTTTAAAAATAGAGAGGGCTTTGTCCCCTCTTGTAAAGCGTCTCCATGTGAGCGATCCAGTCCACCTTGTTGTCCAGCTGTACTCCAGGTACCTGTGGTTGGAGACAGTCTCTATCATTTCCTTACATTGTCATAGAAACTGGTTTGGACCTTTTCCTTCTGAAGTCCACAACCATCTCCCTGGTCTTGGTGGTTTTCAGCTGTAGATGGTTGTGGCTGCACCAGTCAACAAAGACCCTGATGATGCTACTGTACTCAGTTTCACCATCTCCTTCGATACATCTGACAATTGCTGAGTTGTTTCTGAAGAAAGTAGCTCTCTTGAGTTGTGCTGGACATTGGACATGTAGAGAGTAAATAGGGACAGAACTGTTCGTTGATGGACTCCTGTGTTGCTGAAGATCTTCCCAGAGACACAGTTCTATAGGCAGGCATACTGTGTCTCAGGTAGTCCATCACTCAGGAGATCAGTCCTGATTCCAGCTTCATGGTTCTCATCTTCTCCCTAAGCAGCCTTAGCAGGATAGTGTTGTAAGTGCTTTAGAAGTCAAAGTACATAATCCTTACAGATGATCCACAGGTTCCACAGGCTACGTGTGCTTTTGCTCTCTGTAGCCTGTAGGTGAGAGTATCATCCACACGGTTCATCATTCACGCATCTGCTGTCAGTGATGCCATGGTTACATCTTATATAAATATTAAATCATAAACGTATGTTCTTTTTTTTTTTATAAAACAAACTATTGATTGATAACTGGACCACATCATAGGGAGCAGAAGCTGACATGTTTTTATGGCTAGAAGTAGAACCGATTCAGAACCAGATTCTTAAATCTGTTTGACAGAAAACTCCAAAATCCACACACCCGTTTAGGCACAATTCTATTGACAACGTACTGGCGTTAACACAGCACACTGTGCACTTTACCTAATTTAAAATGATTCAATGAACAAAATCTGTCCTATTAAATTTAGCTTAGCCATCATTTACTGCTTAGGCATTTAGTAGAAGTGCCTTTAAATAAAAGAGAAAAAGGCACATAGGAGAATTGATGACAAGTAAAAGTGAAGGAGAAGGTAGACTGGAAAATGAAATGTTTAACAAAAACAGCCGAGCATTGATTGTAGGCATTGTGACAAATACAGTCTGTTTCATAGTCCCTGAGTGCCAAACGCACCTGGATGCTGAGCGTGAGAAAACACTGTAAGAGAGTCCAGACGCGGTGATCTCGACCTTCAGTCTGCTTTCTTCTATTTATACACTCACGCACGCACGCACACACACACACACACACACACACACACACACACACATGCACACACACAGTATGCACCTGCAATCTTAGTCACTCATGATGTGCACACATGCATGAGTTAAACACATAGTGTATCAACAAGTTTAAGACTGGTTACCATAGCAACTATACACCACAATAACTAGTCCATCATTACTCGTTGCTCTAGCAACACCATGTTATTTCTATGCCAACCCATTTAGTGATACTTGGGGGTGAGACTCCGGTTTTTATGTTCATCTGTGAAACTTTGTAGGTGTGTTTTGACCTTCATGTTCATGTGGTTATTTCAGAGGTTAATTCTCCAGTTGTTTCTGTGTGATTTCTGTTGTCATGAGCGCCGTCGATCAGCCTCCGTCTGGACCACAGCAGGCACAAAAGGACAGATCATGTCTAGAATTGTGTGTGAGTGTATGTGCATGCACACACTTTCTTTCTCCCAGTTCTCCCAGTTCCCTTTTCCAGGGCTGGAGACAAGAAACCCGAGTGCCAACATTACATCACCTCAATGAAGTGTCGGTTAAACATCATATAACACGATACTGTACAGCAAATGAAAATAGCAGGGAGTTTTAAAGAGGGTTAAGCAAAGGATAAGAGCAGGACAGTCCGTTTCCTTCTGTTAATAAATAAAATATTGCTTTTAAGACTTTACAAGGTGCTACAACACTTTTTTTATTAGCCTTTATTTAGTCAGGAAAAAAGTCACTGAGATTAAAATCTCCTTTTCAAGAGTGCCCTGAATACCACTTCTGTAGTAAGGAGGTTACTTCAGCAGTGAGCTAAATGTTTAAACAAATCTGATATCACTACTGGCTGCACATAGTTCTAAAATACAGACTTTTGAAAAGAAGCTTGAATTCAAGTTTAGCTGCATATTTATTGTTTTCTTTTTTGTTTTCCTACAGAGTCACGTCCCCTGTCCATCCCAATGAAGGTGATGCTTGACACCACAGCAGAGGAGTCCTGGGCTGCCTCAGAGGAACGGATGAAGGAACTCTTCACTCATGCCTGGGATGCTGTTAAGCGACTAACTCTACAGGTTGCAATTTGATTTTACTTTTTCTAATTATTTTTATTTTATTTTTTGTTGTCATTTTTTAATTTTGAATGTTTAGCTTTGGGTGACAGTAGCTCAGTAGGTAGCGTGGTCATCTGGTAACCAGCGAGTCATCGGTTCAAACCCAGCTCAGGCTGTGTCACTTTGTCGTTGTGTCCTCGACAAGACACTTCACCCAAATTATCGCTGGTTGTGGTCAGGAGGGCCTGGTTGTATGGCAGCCATCCTGTACATCAGAAGTGATGACAACTCTCTGACTGGCATCCTTTTAATGCAAGAGCAGTTCTGGTTCACACACACGTGTGTGTGTTTCCAGTGCACACATGGATCCAGTGGGGTGCATTGAGGGTATTGAGACAGGCAATTGCTTGCCGTTTTTATTTAATGCCATTTAAAATACCGGTATATAATACAGTTGCATTTTTAATTATTGTTTTATTTATCCTGTATAGAGCACTTTGATCTAGTGGTGGTTAAAGTACATTAATGTATGAATGCTTTAAAAAACATTCTCAGTACCAAACCAGCTCATATTTATACTGAGATGTAAAAGGATCATCTAAGAACTCCACATGGATCATAGATGACCTTGATTCTGTTCCATCTCCTATTTTGAGATTCTCCCAAGTTTTGTATTAGTGAGACTATTTACAGCAACACTGATGTTCTTGTGTGACTTAATTACAGGTAAATAACTTCTAATAAAAATTCAGGGTTCTTGGTGTATTCCAACAATAACCAATAGAGCAGAAGTCCAACAGTTATTCTTAAAACATGGTTTTTTTTTTTTGTTTTGTTTTTTGCTAGGACCACACAAACTGATGTCAGTCAAACATTCAAGTGAGCACGACACAAGTGAATGGAAATGATAGTTCAGTACCCAGGTCTCATGTCAGTCCATTGATCTGTTTACAGTAGTCTCACCAAAGTAAGTCAACCTACTAAGAAGTTTGCTGAGCCCGTCATTGGCTCCACTTTCCTCTGTCCCCTTCGGCTGTGTGACTCTGACCACACCACGAACTGCAGCGGTAATTAGGAAACACTCTGTTCTGTTGACATGGGAGTGGAAGAGAACCAAACCGAATAACCTGACAGCTGTTACCCCAGGTCTTGAATATTCCCAAACTTAAACCACTCCATTTATTTTAGCATGGTGTAAACAGAATACCTAATGGCTCACACTACTGCTGCACATGTGCCCAATTTACCATGTGGGGTTTCTTTCCATCCTCTACTGTAGATTTTTTAAAAGGGGCATTTGAAAGATGTTGGGTCTGTCCACACTGTCCAGTTTACCATTACATCACAGCTCAAATCAGTGAATGCCTTTTAAACAGTTAGAAAATGTGATAGTGATTATGCCAACAACTTGAACAACAAATTGATCAAGTCTAAATTGTAGTAATGATGCTGTTTTTGTGACAACACAAAATTAGAAATAAATCATTAACTCACATAAAGGATATGGTCATAGAGCTGGGTACCGTTAAATATTTTTTGATACCGGTACCTTAACGGTACTTTTTTTGGTACCTATATGTATAATTCTTTTTCTTTTTTTACTCTTTATTTTGAAATATTTTTCACAATTTTGTTTAAACAAGGCAAAATAAACAGATAAAACAAAACAAACTAACTTGTAGACACAGACAAAGAAAAGAAAAGAGAGAAAAAAACACAGAACGGGGGACCAGTACTTTCATGACTTTAAGGGCATTAGTGAGATCAGTTTCATCACTTTTTTTCTCTTTTTTTCCCTCTCTTTTCTTTCTGTTGCACAGTTTCAGCCCATATTTATACATGTTATCATATACCAGTCCAAACCAAAAATGGAACTGAAAGATGACCAGTCCTTTATAAAATTGTCCAGAGTTCCATCCAGGAGGACACTATACAGTCTTTCATATGGCAGTAGTGCTAATACTTTTTCATACAATAAAAATAAAGTAGGAGGATGATCTTCTATCCAAACATGTAAAATACATAACCGAGCAACATATAACATTATGGACACACACTGTGTTTTTTTTTAACTGTTAGTACCAAGAACACAGATCTTTGGGTCCATTGGGAGTTTAACACCAGTATGCTTTTCAATTTCCACAAGAACTGAAGACCAAAATGAGGCTATAACAGGACATGACCAGATTAAATGAAAATAAGTTCCTGTCTCTTTTTGACATTTTTGACACATTGGTGTACACGTATTATCATATTTACTCCGGATTCTAGATTCTAAAGGAAACTAACAAAGTACTAAGAGGTTTTAAATTAAACACAAAACCCCCCATCATTTTATGGCATATTTATGCTTTTATTATTATTATTTATTGCTTACCTCTGGAAATTTCTGTTATGTCACTGACTTCCCCCGCACACACCTCCTGATGCAGCAGAAGCTGCAAACTCAGGTCAGCTTTTTTTTCTTGCCGTCGGAGACTGTACACATTGCAGCTCGCAAGTTAATTCCATGCGCAATGATTTGCTTTGACTAATTGCTGGTATTCTTGTTTTTCGCAGAACAAATCTCATTGCATATGTTGGATTTTGCTCTGTTCCCGTTTGCCTTTCCAAAATGCAGCCAAACTTTAGATTTTTTCAGCATTTTCAACCCATAAGTTGCTTAATTAGCACGCAGGAAAACTGTTATTGAAGAGAGAGAGGAGGGGCTGCTGTGTGTGAGGAAGCATTTCTCCTCCATGCCTCATGGAGCTGGATGAAATGGAGCAGCTCATTTACAGGGACATTTTATTGTAAAAGTACTGAAATATGTACCTTTTTTTTTGGTGCCAGTACCTACCGAATGCTTTTAGTATGTACCAAAAAAGTACCATGTTTTGGTGCCCAGCCCTAGTCATATCACAAGTTCACACTTCATTATAGCTTACACAGTGTTTAGACATGTTCTACTCAATGTTTGAAATCAGAAAAACAGGTGAAAAACAATTTTTTATCTCATGAACTTAACCCACTGTAAAGCAGAAATACGGTGCAGAAGCAAAAGCAGAGACGAGGTTCCAAATGTCCACATCACGGCTATGCCTAGAAATTCTGTCCATAAAGGTTATAAACAAAACTGGTGACAAAGGACAGTCCTGGTAGAGTCCAATGCTCACCTGGAACAGGTCTGACTTACTGCTGGCTACGTGGACCAGACTCATTCTCCTCTGGTACAGGGACTGAACGGCTCTCAAAAAAAGACTATCCACCTCATAATCCCAGAACACCCCCCACAGGGTGCCCCTGAGGACATGGTCATAGGGCTTCTCCAAATCCACAAAACACATATGGATTGGTTGGGCAAACTCCTTCACCCTAGCAAGGGTAAGAGCTGGTCCACAGTTCTACAGCTGAGATTCAACTGTCGACTGGACCCTTCTCTTCAGTACCCTGGAGCAGACCTTTCCAAGGAAACTAAGGAATATGATCCCTCTTTAGTTGGAACACACACTCTGGTCACCTTTCTTGAAAATGGGGACCACCATTCAGAGAGCCATTCAATCCCTCTGCCACTCAAGAGGAACTTCTCCCAATGACCACGCAATGTTGCAGACATTTGTCAACCAAGACAATGCTACATCATCAATAGCCTTGAGTTACCCAGGACTGATATTTGTCCTGGGTAACTAACAGAAACACACAGAGATTTGACAATAGAAATACAGGTAAGAAAAGAAACTGCAGAGTTAGTAACTGATTGTCACGTTTTGTGGGATGAGGATTAAAAATCAAGAGGATGAAGGAGGCAGGAACTAAACTACAGAATCTTTATTACAAAACAAAAGGCTGGCGAGGATAGCAAAAACACCAACCCTAACTATCAAAAAACCAAGGGAGCACTAGGAGGAAAAACAGCATATGGACAGGAACAGCAGGGAGACAGAGTGGTTAACAGGTGAGTTTATATACAGGGTTGCACATAACTGGTCCCCCAGTCTGCAAGCACATCAGATATCATGTGTGCATACTGGACCCCTCCACCCGAATGTGCCTCTGCGGACCAGTGCACTTGCGACACCAATTGCGCATCCCGCGAGTTGATGTTGATTGTTGGGAGTGGCGAAGGAATGCTCACACTGAGGAATCTGCAGACTCTAAACGCAGAACTGTCAAATGCCCTCAAACGACTACAACAACCAGCTCCGAAGTCCGGAAGCTCTGAACTTCTATCCAGGGGGAGGGTGTGTGTCAGACCGCCACCCCACTCCCCACCCCCTCCCGCTTAGTCTGCATTCTGAGCATCAGTGCCAAGTTCTCCCTTATGACAAAATTATATGCACTTCTGTTTATATACAAATGAGAAGGTGGTCAGGGGGATGAGGAGCAGCTGACTGGACTGGATGAGGAACACCTGTAGAGGAGACAGGAGGAGGAAATGAGGAAGACACAGGGAGAAAACAGAGGGTAAAACTAAACACAATGTTTTTAAGGGGCACGGATCATGACAAGCCATTTTAAAGAGATGAGTTTTGAGCTGCTTTTTGAGACCACTGAATCCACAGATCTCAGGTTAAGGGGGACAGAGTTTCATGGTCTTGGGCCCACAGCAGCAAATTCTCTGTCTCCTTTAGTCTTTCTGGTGTCTTAACCAGCAGTGGTTCATGCTTGAACAATACTTTTTATTGATGCTCTGCTTCTTTATGTGCGGCATCCATATGTAAATGCAGTAAGGCAGTAATATGTAGGATTTCATTGTATTTTAGTTCATCATATGTTGCTCTCTGCCTTTGGTCCACTGTCTTACATCTGCCCTCCACATCTGTCTTATCTTGCCCTCCCAAAATAGTTTTCTGCCTACAACTGTTCACCTTTACCCCTTTCCTTCTGTCATCTCTCCCTCTCCACCCTGTTTTCCCCGAGGACGTCCATGTTTCTCCTTGTTCCCTGATGATAATTGCAAGTGAACAGGATGGTGATTCTATTTCAGGAATTTTGAAATAATTCCTTCTATTTAACACATGAATGTGTTCAGTGCTGGCAAAGGAGCACGTTGCTACCAAAACTGAAATAAGATCTGCTGAAACAGAGAGACCGTTGCCATGGAAAAATGAAGTAACACTCCTCTCAGCAGCTGCCATGCATTAATGAGTAGGATATTTTTTGAGTGAGGAAAAAAAGGGAAAAAAAAGCTTTGAGGTTGAAAAGGTAAAGTGATGGAAGGAGAACCAGGGTATAGGAAGCAAAGAAGAGTGCAAGAAAGGAAAAGAGAGGTCAATAAATTTGTTTGAAGGCAGGGCAAAGTAATAAGAGTGGAGATTCATGTTTGGTGTGGCTCAGATCGAGTGTCCAGATGGTTTCCATGAAAAGGATCTGACCCTCTGCTGAAGTGCCGTGTACAGGCACATTACTTCATCCTCTGCCTTTCCCTTTCATCCCTCCATTCAACACCTTTCTTCACTTCCTGTCAGATCTCACCAATTCCAAAAGATTTTTGCAAATACAAGCCATGCTTTTGAACACTTAACAAAATGCTTCTGTGTGTCAACTTCATGTCAATTTAACAATTTGATGTTCTTCTCAAACTGACTGGCCAGTCATTCTGACTGTGATAAAGATTCTCAGGAGTTGGACCAGTTTGTCTTCAGGAGTTCACTCCACTCTAGAACATAAACACTCTGAACATGTGCCTGTTTAAGACAAACTGATCCAGGTAGTTGTTTTAGTTTGAATAAGAAAGAGTTTGTGCATAAAAAATGTACAACCTCCCCAATGCATTCAGTCAGAGTTTTAACAGAAACAAGTGTCACATGGTGTCTCAGTTGGAACTCTTCAGTCCAGCAGGTCATGGGTAGGCTGTTATTCCTGTGGGGTCAAATCCTTTATCTAATGAAACTGAAGGCTGTGAACTGGGGAAGAATCTGGTATTTTTGAACAAATTACGTTTTGCTCGTATCTTCAGAATGGCTGTGTGTTTTATAAAAACTGTCATCATAGTAGTCGCTTACATTTCAACTGCACCTGCAGAGAAAAGTAATTTCTTATTTTAAATTCCCAGCATGAGCCTATTGCCTATAACACCAGAATACACTTTTAGTGAACTAACTCTGACATTGCCTCTATGGTCCTAGAGAGGCAGCTCAGGAAAGCTGAAAACTAACTTCCCTGGTTTTTTTTCTACAGCACAAAAGTTTGGGACCACTTGGAAATTTAGCTTATTTCCAAAGAAAAATGGAAAATGAATGCAATTCACAAACAGTTCAAATGAAATCTGATAATTTTTAAAGAAAGACACATATTGCATAGAGGTCTATTATCAGCAACTATCCATCCCTGCCTAGGACATCCCAGGGCCAATTAGCATCCAGTTTTTTTCTCTTCACACACAAATTTAAAACAAAGTTAGAACTTCTGTGGAATGTTGTTCCCTCTGTCATCCTGATAGCTGAGTGAGACATTCACACTGGCTGATATGTTTTTGATGATATGTCCAGAGCAGAAGAAACAAAATTCATCAGACATTCTCTACACCCAGCAATATTATTCTTTAATTGCAATCGGCCAATCTCTTTCAATTAAACAATGAAAGGCTGTAATAAAAATCCAATAGTTAATGTTTGGTTTAAACCATTACCACACACCACTAAATATACCATTGTCCAGTGTCCCAATGACACTCTACTCATTCCACATTTCACTCTGGTATAAAACATTTACCAGAAGATACACAGACTTCACTAAGGCTCTGAAGCTATCTTGAGGCATGACGTCTAAAAACGCTGGCAGCAAATCATTTAATTTCTCCAAGTTGCAAGGTAAGGTTTTCAAGGATCAGACGTTCTTTAACCAGTTTTTCATTTTATTTTTATGTCACAATACCACTGAGACTAATGTTAGCGATAAAATACTATATTTGTTCAGTCTACCCTTGCTGAATCTCTTCAGTATCTCCAATTGAACAGGAAGACTTTTGGCACACTGGATGAAAAAAATAATAAAAACATACCGATTGAATATGAATAGGGTGGACATTCTCATCTGATGAGACTTTCTGCTGCTCTTGTGTTGCCAGCTCTAAATCAAGACCTCATGATGTAATAGTAGATGTGTCTCTTGGAGTTTTCCTAGTGAGAACCCTGAGTGTGTGGATCCACATGTTGATGGGTGTGTTAATGTCCATGTGTGGCCACAAATCCCATTCCATTATCTGCTGTTTTGTCAACACTGTGACGACATCACAGCCCTTGAAGCACACACACACACACACACACACACACACACACACACACACACACACACGCGCGCACGCGACCGACCCTCTCAACAGATTACTCTGGAAGCACAATATTCTCGTGTGTCTATAACCTCTTCAATCTCAAAGGCCTGAAGACCTAGAGCTGTTAGAACTCTTACACTCTCATGCATTCCTTTAACAGCATGAGAAACTAAAATTGTTGAAGAGCAAGATGTTATAAAACAGTTACTAACACATGTGTTTATAGTCTCATCTTGGAAAATTGATTGAAACTTTTTTAGTTTCAATCTTGGAAAATGGTTCAATTGTTAAAGCATTCACCCTTTGTCCTGAGACAGAGGAGAAGCCATGCCAAACACTGGTTAGAACACATCAGTTGGGGTTTCCAACAGTCCAGTTTGGCCTGTTTTATATGCTCACAGCACATAAATCAGTAGTGGTGAAAATTTGCCAGAGTTAGCCCATAAACCTTTTTGCATCTGCAGTCCATCACATTTGATCCAAATTGGCCTGTATTACACACTGTGTGACATAATCACAGTCACCTTTGCCCCTACAGGCAGAACAAGGCAGCGTTGTCTGGCCTCACTGCTACAGATAATCCAAACCAAGCTGATATTTTTATATCTTGTCAGACAACAGTCCTGCTCTCTTTGGGAGCAAAAGCTCAAGTCTGCTAGTCAATTACAGAGGTACAATTTCATTATTTTACCTTATGCCCTGGTAAAAGTTGGAATATTGTAGTTAAGAGGAGCAATAATTGGTCCTGCTGAGCTCAACAGCAGCTGTGTCTATTCTCAGCCTGAGTCTGGTGTGGTCACCCCGTTAGACCCTGTCTGTATTGGCTCATCGAGCTTTGTTAGTGATTGAGGGGGGATTGTTTGTGATAGGCGGTGGGAGTAGGTGAGGCAGGCCTGGCCAGCCGTGCTCCTAAGGCCACTGTTGGATCAATAAACGCAGCGATCAAAGTTGCAATTAACCCACTGCGCTAACACAAACAGCTGGGCCAGCAGAAACAAACAAAGCCTTCATGTCACCTAAAGCGTTTATTTTTGCAGATTTCCACCTCGGCCAGGGAGACCTCCAGAGCTTGTCAGCTTCTGTAAGCAGTGTTAGAAGAGAGGAATGCAGGGCCACAGGGATGGCTGGCTGCCTGGCTGTGCTGCTGCGCCAGGCCACGAGCTTATTGCTTGTGGTGGCATGTGGGTGAGACCCGGCCTATCTGTTGTCAAGACGCATCAGACTTAAATGTTTTTCTCATGGATGTTAAGATGGAAAGCTGCTTTGTGAGGTTGAAGCCAAAATCTGATGTGTACATTTGTGCGCTGCAAGACCCATCTGAATAGTGTCATCTTCAGGTATACACATTAATCACGCTAATTCACAAGGAGATGCTGTTTACATTATGCTCTCTTTTCCAAATGTGTTTTTGGACAAAGCTGAAAATGCAGGAAGACGAGGGGGGAAAAGGAGCACGAGTTTAAGAGTGGGAGGGTTAAGTTGGTTTATGGACCTCCCGTTCATCCGACCGGCCACTTAGGAAACACAGTGTCCTGTCTGGTGCATGGACAGGAAGATTACATTTGGAGAGGTATCAGGTTTGTAAAACAAAGGGATGTGTTTTCCGTTTGCTGTCGATCCCTCCATTGAGGATTTTGTGCTCCAGAGTTGCAAATGTTTTCACTGGGGATGCTGAGAGGGTGTTTCTAATTTCCTCTCCTCTATCTCCTGGTGATTTCCTGTGTGTCATGACTTGCTTATTGTGTGGAGAAAAGGAGAGAAAAATGTGTGCTTCACTAGTTGTGGGGTCTCTCCACAGAGGGGTGATCTTGACCCTCAGAGTTCATGCTCTGCTAAGGTCTGTGCAGAGCTGGGACATCCAAAGTTCTCTTCCCTGCTGTGATATGAAAACAATAAGTCCAACAGCGGATATGTCCACAGAACAAATGTCACACATGTACTCCGCTGCTTGGCTTAGGTTAGATCACGATGGCAGTAACTGTGTTCAGTACTGAGTAGCAAAACATCTGCGCTGCTGACAATACCTTTAAAGGGGCTTTACACTGGGTTTTATGTTTTAACCCATAGTATGAAATGGCCTGAGGGCATTGGCTGTAAAGGGGTGCCATTTAGTGAAGGAAGAAAAACCTCATTTTTAGAAATTCCTCATCTTTCTTTCTTTATGAAAACGCGTCTCTCTCTGTCTTACAGCATGTCAGTTGAGATCCGATTCATTTAGCTGACTTTCTCAGATTACTACCTAAAGATAATTTAATCTCTATAGCTTTGTGAAGTTGCTATGCAGAGTAAACAGGCTGTCCTCAATCTAACTCACTTCTCTGTCATTTACTGGCAAAGCCCAACGGATCCTAAGAGCCTCTTGTGGTTATATAGGCCATTTCCACATGGCTCCAGCCTTTTAAAGCCTAAGTGTGTTTGGCCCTCAGCTTCCTCTCTATTAGAACCTGCTCTGCTGGAACCAGATAAACCATCTTCACAAAATACTCAAGGGAGGAAAGCATGCACAAACCCGACCACTGCCACTCAGATGAACAGGAAATATGGGATGCTTTTTAAGGGTATTAAGCTTGAAAGATTTGAAACAGGATTGACACATGTGGCTGTTTTCTGAATGCTATCTGATTGTGCAGAGGAGTGATCAGGAATAAAAACTGAGCAGAACTTGCCACAAAAGAAGAGAAGGAAGAAAAATCACAGATTTACAACTCTGTGATCTGACGCCAGGCAGGGATGAGAGGGAAGAAACTGACAAAATAAAGTCTTTAGGCATTTTACCATTTATTCAAAGTACTCTCCAAATGGATATTTCAAGTTTTTTTCCCCTGATTTTTGTTTTAGCTTGGCTGTCTTCATTCTTGTAGTTTTTATTTACATCTGTCAGCATATGGTTTCCTGATCCAGAGTCCAGATTGGATTAGATCCTTTATATAAAGAACAAAGTGTAAGGGAATCCTTGTTTCAGCAGCCCAAGAGAACTCTAAAGTATCTAAGACGCACTGGTGACCTACTAAAACACAACTCATCAGCCAAAGACCTGTGAAAATCCTGTGTTATGTCAGTATACTCCATGATATTCATTCCTGTTTTTAAAAACTTTCAATTTTAAATATTCTGTGACTATCAGATAATTTACTGTAATAGGAAAATAATAACCCCCCCTTTAAACAGCTTCTTCTTTTCAACTATGGATCAGCTTAAATAACACAGGAATGATTAAAATGCCCAACAAAAACGGATTCTAACTATAAATAAATGTAAGCTTTTCTCTGACTGATCCTCAAACAGCTGCTTCCTCACAGTTGGTATAAATCACATTAAAGAGGCAGTCTGAGGGTCTGGTGCAGCAGCCAGATCGGAGTGCTGGACCCACTCTGATGTGTTCCTAGGCTCATGGTTATTACAGGTGCCAGGAAAGGGATTCAGGTGTATAAACTGGAGACCAAGAGGGTTTATATTTTATTTGCTTATTTTCTTCAACTACTTTTCCTAAACTGAATCCACATGGAGTCTATTTTTCCTGCACTGACTAATGATTGTTTTGCAAAAAGGAATATGATCTGTGGCTGTGTATTTGTGAGTGTGTATGTTCACTTTTACACTCACACATGATGTATGTGTGTATACTTCTGTGAATGAGTACGGATGTCATTTGAGTACAGTTATGATCCAGTATGTACAGCTTCATGAGGATTTGATTGCCTTTGGTGTGTTTTTTTTTTTTTTTTTTTT
>SSNR01000095.1:1779643-1802102 GCA_006937965.1 Callopanchax toddi
TTTTTTTTTTTTTTTTTTTTGCTCTTTTTTTTCTGATGAAAATTAAAAAGCATTTTTTGTGTGTATTAAAGCTGCACTCTGCGACGTTGTAAACAAGCTAAGTATTGCTAGCTATTATACAGAAACACGTCTCAGAGCACTCACCCCTCCTGTCGGGTATAATCCGTAGGCCAGCCTTTCCGCGGTCATGGGACCATGTGTTGCCGTGATTACAATAGAGACCAAAACTCCAGCTGTAGAAACGTTCCCCCAGCTTTTCCTCTTCTCACCTCCAAACGTTTTTAGTTTTCTGCTAGCTGAAAATGTGTTTTTGTTTTGTTTTTGGGGGGGGGGGGACTCTGGTATTTTTTCCTAAAATGGAAGTGTTAACAGCCAGCTGTTTCTGTCCTTTTGTCACTTCCAGGATGTTCTGCTGCAAAATGTGCCCGTGCGGATTAATGGCAGATCCAAGCAGTGCAGAAGTGCAGCAGACAGACAGCTGGATTGTCCAATCCTATCGTTTGGTCCGAACAATAGGATTGGCTGAAGTTTTTAGAGAACTGCGGAACAACTACTTTACTGATTTCTTTCGGGGTTTTTTTAATCTCCATAATATATTTATAGCTATACTATGTTAGAACATTAAGAGGCTTTAAAAAAAATGTTACAAGCTACATTGTTTACCAAATCAAAGAGTGCAGCTTTAATAGTTTGCTGTGAGTGGCCCACCCTGTCCCTGAGTATAAACACAGGCACATGGACACATTGTCAGTCCGTGTTATTCCTGAATGAATCCGTCGTCAGACTGTCTTGGAAACTGAGTTGGATGTCCTAGACAGCTGACAGTTGACTCCATTTGTTATGTTAAAGATTTTGTTTCACTTTGACAGGACATGAAGTCATCGGACAAAAGAAATGAACAGTTATGTTTCATTGACTTCTCTTTTCCCCTCTGAACTTGTGTAATTACATGGCTCCTACTTGTGCACACCTGCTGTTCTGGACTGGTGGCCAGCTGCAGATTTGAACTGAAGTCTGGGTCCAGATTTTAGCAAGGTTCATCACCAGTTTCCTATTTTATAATTAGAATTTTTTTTAAAGGAATAATATATGTATCATACACACTCCTGTATTTCTTATTTGTTGTGCCTGAGTTCTTTCCAAGGTTTTCTGTCATTTTTGCTGCTGTTTTTATTCCACGTTACTGTGAACACATCGAAGGGTGAAGTTATGTAAGAGCTTTTCCATATTGCAATTATTCTTTTGACTTTCAGCTGGTGTTTTTTTGTGCCCATTGCTATTTTTAATTTCATTTCAGATTTTTCCTTTTGCTGCATTTGGAAGGACAGCCTTTCCACAGGTCTACGCTAACAGAAAATACATTTCCACTATGCAATCATCAGCAAAAACATCATTTCATTCGCAGAGCCGAATTTTAAACACTGAAAGTGTGACCCATTGCCTCCCAGACATGTGACAGTCAACTGGCCTCCCTGTTGGTTTCATGTCCTGATAACCAAAGTTTCCCTCGCACACTCACAGACAAACATGCAAGAACACAGGTTTTCAATCAGTTTATTGTAAACTGAACTTGTCACACTACCAGCTTCTTCCAGCACAGTTCATTTTCCTGTTACAGAGCTATTCAACACAGATCTTGACCTTTCTCAACCTCATTAATCTGGTAGGAACCTCCACAGCTGAAAACAAAGTCATCTCCCTATCTATCTCTGCCTCTTTTCTTTGTTCTGATCTCCATGAGCTTTGGTCTCAACATATTAGCTCAGTGAGCAGAACTAATAGAAGTGTTTGAGATTAGTGAAGGATGGAGGAATTATGAAGTTAGTCAGTGAGAGGAGAGGCTGTGGTTTAGATAGGTAAGGTAATGGGACATTGTGACCTCAGATTGTTTTTTTCCTGGATCTGTCAGCACTGTTCCACTGACAAATCCAGTGCCCCCTTTCCTGCCCATCTCATTTTTGTTTGGTTAAGTTATATCTGTCTCTGCAAATGTGGAAGTCACTTCTAAAACACGACACCCCCGAGGGGGAGCCACTGGTAGGCAGGGTGACCTCATGTTAAAGGTGGAGGCCACATGGATCTGACTTTTAGTTCTCATTGTTTTTGACTTTTAGTTTTACAACCTTAATGTGGAGTTTGACCCAAAGGATTGAATTTGTTTTTACAAAAAACAAAGACTCGTGGTTTTGGAAACTGATGAAGCACATAGATTCAGGAGTAAAATACTATTTTGTTTTCCATTGCATACTTTGGGTGTTTGTAAAAAAACATTGGAATTTCCACATACACAACAATGGGTCTTTTGGCAAACTGAGTGAGAAAACCCTCTCTCTTTAGAGCTCTGCAGCTCAGGTGGACTTCACAGTAGAAGCACCATTCAGAGTCTAAACAGCTCACAGGAAGTTGGCCTTTACATGAATGAACCAGTGTTTTGATATCTTTTATAGTTTTCATACAATCATATTTTAGTTTATTATTTACAAATTGTTTAACTTGGAGGTGTGATGATGTCACACAGAAACTTTTGAGCTTGTGGTCATAAAGGGATGGAAATGGTCAGCAGCAATACTCAGGTGGACTGTGGAGTGAAAACACCTGTAGAGGAAAGTTGGATTAGGGTGTCGGTAGCGTTAGTGGTGAACATGATCTGCGTATTTGGGTGTAAAGATCTAAAAGAAGAGAACTTTTGCAGAACAAACGTTTTTATGAGTGAGAATGAATAAAACAAAACTTTCATATTTTTATAATTATTAATTAAATCATTTGTAACCATGAAGGTTATGATGAAATTCAGTTTGTAAGTGAAATCTTTTTCGTCTCAAATGCAGACAGTTCTCTTTCATTTAGTGTTTATTCTGCAGAAACTTTCATCAGTGAGAATTTGTTTCAGGGGTTTATATTTTCATTTGAATATATCAAGTCTGGCCCTCAGAGAGTGATAAATGGTGACAGATTTAGTCAACCATCATAAGTAAAATAATGAAGGTAGCTGTAATAAGTCATTTAGTGTTGATGTCTATGGTGTGATAGGTGCCCTCTGAAACGACCCATTAAAAACAGCACGTCTAGGTATAGGATTACTTCCTATTTGTTATGATTTTACTTTGAAAGAACCTGAATGCCTGACACTAACAAAGTTAAGCTTCATGTGGTTAGATATACCTCTCTGTGTAGATCTTTAGAAGAGTGAGTGTGTTTCTACATTACAGCACTTATTAAATGATTGGTCGGTTTACTGGTGAATTATTGCAATTTAATCTTTGGCAATTTAGGAACCAAATCCCAGCAGTGTTTTCTGGTACAATTTCTTGAACGTGGACAGATTTGCTTAGAAGAACCAAATCGTTCTGTAGATGAAGGGAACTTTTTAAAACTCAGTTCAACACTAGTTCCTGTTGATTGGATGAAGCTGATTCTCAAGACAAACCCATTCACTGGTTGAGAATCAGTCTAAGCAGAAACAGAGCAGGAAACCTGCGTGTGGCAGGACAGCACGTCCAGCAGGAGTTCATTAACTTCACACTCTGACCTCAGAGTGGAGGCTAAAGTCACACAGCTCAACCCAGCAGTTTCCATGTTTTCTTACTTCACATCTTAAAGCCTGTGAGGATCTGCAGCAGGCTTCTTCGGCCAGCTGTTAAAAATCCAAAGCATCGTGTGTCGGTATGCAGAAATATTCTGATGTTCAGTAATCAGAAGAAGTGATGAGATAATTCTACCATATTCCTCCTTCACTCATGCTCCCTCTCTCAGTCTCTCCTTCACAGACTTTAATTGTTGTTGTAAACTTACCTCTTCTGTAATTGAGACTTTTTTTTTTTTTTACTCTCGGAGTCCATAAAATCTTTGTGTTTCATGCACACACATGCATTCATCTAGCAGCACCTGCTGTCTGGCCCCTGGACCCTGTGCACCAGTTCTTTATGTGAACTGGTCTTTTAAATCAATGAGCCTCAGCATAATGAAAAAGGACAAACCACCGCTGAGGCTCAGAAAGGTTAAACACTGCATGTACACTGACTGGCTACTGGTTACTGACCTAAATGCCTTGTAAAGTGAAACTTTTTAGTGAATAGAAATATGAGCGACTTGGAGCAGCTGGAATTTTCTCCACTCCTTTTAATGAGACTTCAAAAATAATTGTATTTCTAGATTTAACTGCCAAAGTCCCTAAAGCTGTAAAACGTGTTCAGTTTCCTAAAAGGGAGTTTCTTGTTGGCATTCAAAGTGTCAAATTCTACTTTTAAACTTTTTAAATGACAAACTCTTCTGTACATGGCAGGACTGAAACATTTCTACAGTGATTGTTTCAGTTTTTAAATTTAATTTAGCTTAAATTTAACATCAGTCAAATCACTGTGGTTTGACTAAATGTTGGATGGACCGTTTAATGTTTTTATATCAAGGAGAAGTGCTAATATATGCAACAGTTTGTGTCTTTCATGCACCTTTTGTAATTTGAAGTTCAAATGAATCAGTTAATCCCAGAGGGGAGTTAAATCAAATTATGGTGGACTCTGTGATTAGAACAGTTTCCTGAAGTGACCCCTGTAGATCTAATCCTGACTTGGGTAGCGTGACTTCAAGACTCCTATCATTTTCTCTCTGTTTTCCAGCTGGAGCTACAGTCCTGCTGCATGTTCCTGCCAAACGACAGCCTCCCGTCTCCGAGCACCATCATCTGTGGAGACATACCCGGAACCGTCCGGAGCTGGTACCACAGCCAGGCCTCCATGCCTGGAACGCTGGTCGTCTGCCTGCCTCAGATCAGTGTTGTCAGTGCTGGGCACAAATACATGGAACCTTTGCAGGAGCTCCCATTTGTCGTCTCAAAGCCCATCTTAGAGGAAGGTAGGCTGAAGGCTGACCTCTGAGATAATATGAATGTTTTTTGAGACAAAAAACATTCCTAACAACTTTGTGAGGTCTTCACATGAAGATTGATTTAAACATTTAGATGATAAACGATGAGATTAAACATAATGATCTTGGAAACTAAACTTTTATTAGTTGGAACAAAAATCTGTTTTCTCTATAGATTAAAGTGAATGATTTAATATTAGCAATATGCTATACATTGTGAATTCCTCCTCATCATGGCTTATTCAACCTTTGACCCACTACTACTCATTTACTCTGACAAAAGACAAACAAACTGAAGTGGAGAGAGGCAGATCTCACACATGTGGTGTGCACACCTGGCAGAGCTGATACTTCAGTGGTTGGGCAGTGTTTTATTAGCAGTTTTCTGATTTACATCAGGAATACAACAAAAGTGATGGGGATAAATCGGAAGAGACCACATTTTCCATGTGTTTTTGAATCCCTCCTGTCCTCTGTCTCTCCACCAGGTGATGCCTTCCCATGGACCGTGAGCCTGACTCAGTTCAGTGTGTACACACTGCTGGGACAGCAGCGAAGCCTGAGCCTGGTGGAGCCTCTGGGCTGCACCTCCACCCTGGCTGTTACATCTAAGCTGCAGGGCAGTTCTGAGGGAAGGAACTCCTTTGTAGTCTGCCTCCATGTTGATCTACAGCCCGTCCACGCCAAGTGCTCCAACCCTCAGGTCAGACAGACACCAAGGAAAAATAACTCGTCTTTTATTTAAAGGAACATTCTTTTTCTCATTTGATAAATCAATCAATTATGAATGCTGTGTATCTTGTTTAGCATCTTACAAAATAGAGACTTCTTAGTTATTATCTCTAATTACCGTTGACACAGCTGGGAATCTGCATGGGGTTTTTGGAGCAGTTGAAAGGTGGAGCACAGTTTATATAATCAGAACAAGAGTAATAGTTCAGATTTTGGAAATCATTTAAGTAATTAAATTATCACACCAAATTCTAGACATTTAGCCATTTAAAGTTTAGAAACACGACCAAACCATTTGGCCCTATCACTTTCCCATCACTTAAAACTGCATTTTTCTGACATTAAATCAGATTTTCCAGTACTTCTGATGAAATACTTTATAGTACAAACAAGGGTATTTTTAGAAAGTGGGCTTAAGCGGTCAGTCTCTCAAGTGAAAACCGTGTTACATTTATAAAGGAAGTATTTATGTTTCTGGTTGATTTTTTTATATTTATATATAAAAAAACTGGGAGTTACATCAGAGATCTGCAGAGAGAGATCGCTCTCTCACACGCACATTTAGCAAACATCAAACCTTTAAACATTTTTTTATAGTGATTCAAACACTCAAGTTCAAAACAATAAATAGCACAGTGGAGAAATGACAACATCAAGATTCAGCAAATATGGAAAGTGAAGTATTAACATCAGGTAGCTGAAAGTCATCTTAGATCTATCAAAGATCCCACTGTGAAATCAGGGATTTGACTCAGTCCAAGCTGCAGAAACAAAGGTCATGCAGCAGCACACTCATTCTTCAGTCTTATTGTGCACACCCTATTCCTTTTTCCTTTACCCAACATCCTTCATTCTCTTGTTCCACATCTGTTGCTGTGTGCAGTAAGTTTTGTTGAACTTGGTTGGAGTTCCATGCTCAGAAACTGTAAGAGAGGGGAGCACGGTGCTGTACCTCCCCTGCCGGCAGTGCAGTTTGGTTAGGTATGGCAGACAGCTGTTGGCCCAGACCCTGGACAGCGGCCGGATCGACATTAGCAGCTCTTCCTGGACATGTTTGAAATGGCCCAGCTGTAATGTATTGTGCTGCTTTTAATTTGATTTATGCTCGTTTGTGGAGGACCTCCTTGCAGTGCATTCACTCAGAGGAGTGCATGTGTGTAAGTGAGCAGTAGAAAGTAAAAATGCACGTGGAGTGCATGTTTGTATCTGTGCACCCAGAGGGTCCCTTGGTGGTGAGGAGTTATGTCGACGAACGGGTTGTAGAAAATCCAGAAATTAGCTCACTGTGAAAGTGTTTTACTTTTCTGATTTTCCTTCTTTCTTTTCCCTCCTTAAAAGCACAGAGTGAAAGCATGACTATCTGAAAGCATCACATCACATTCCCCTACTCTCCTCTCATGTTTTCCACCTTTTTTTTAGGCTTTGTTGTTTAAAGCCAAAACCTCTTTCAATGTGAACTCATGATAAATAGTTGAGAACTTGACGGCAAGCCTTGGCTTTTTCCTAATCGTGGCAGGTTTTTCAGGGGAACTTGATGACACAACTTAACTTTCCTCTGTGGGTGTTTCTGTAGGAGATTTGTTGTTAAGGATAACAATTTTTTTGCAGTGAAGCACGTGTATGAGCACCCTTAGGTTTTTAAATAATCATCCACAAAATAAAACATGAACTTTGTTCTGAAACGGAATTTTAGGAGTGTTAGATAAATGAGAATAGTTACTTGTCCAGTTCTACTGATTTACTTCTTTCTTCCTGCCTCAACGTTAACTAAGTTTAGTGTCATATAACTACATGTATGCCAAGTTTAATCATGGTAATCATGCTAGCAGTCAGAACTATGAGAACTTTATATTCAGTATTCTGTTGGCTCACTGTTGTATTCAGAATGTGGTCCTTGTCAGCGTTTGCTCACAGAGGTTTTGTTTTTTGACGAAATGACCAAAGTCCATTCTTCATAGATGCATTCACACTTACCAAAGTGTTGTGAGTTTTTAGGCCAGTGTATAATTCCTTCAAGACGTCTAGCTCTGGGACGAACATCTCTTTGTTATTTTGTTTTCTGTTTTCATCCGTTTCCAGGTTCAGCTTTTATATGAGCTCTTCCTCAGCTGGAGCTCCACCTGGGCACGTCTCCAGAGACATGGCATCTTACGTCAGACCTCCAGCATTCCGGACCCCCCTCCTGGTGCTGCTCCCTCCTCCCCAGTGCGCAGCAGTGCTGGCACTGCCCTCCCTGACACCAGCACCTGTAGCCCCTCTGCAGATTTTGGCTCACCAACTGAGGTTTGCTCTTTCTTTCATAACTTTTTGTTTAGGAACTAGAAGTGAAATTCTCCTTTTTTGTAAAGTAATCAATGAAAGCTGATGGCGTTATGCAACAGGACTTCATTTACTCCTCATTTCCATGTGTGCTTAGTATTAAATATTTCTCCTACTATTGTTGTGTTCCTGATTAAACAGCACACTATCAGTCCCTTACGTTCTTACCATCAACATGCACTTTGATTTATTGATTTCCTGCCTTCGATGTTGTGCTACAGACCTAAAAACCCACCTCCACCAGCTCCTGTCTTGTTTTCAGTGCCATGAGTCATACAGCAGCACAGGATATTCAAGCCTTTGTTTTGTACATATTTCATGAGCTGATTTATGATTGTGATTGCTAACATTGTTTTATTGTTGTGAGTAGTTGAGTCAGGCCTAACACATGTGATCTGTCTTTTAAAAATCTGTTTTGTTTAGGAATCATGTTCAAAGCTGGAACAGTCTCTTCAGTGTTTGTGTTTTTTTAGTTGAGGCAGGTACTCCAGATAGGCTGCAGGCTGTGTTTGATTCATCTAAGCTGGGCACTGATTGAGTATAAACCTCTTTCTTAATTTGGGTACAATGAAATAATAACCTGTATTTACATTTTCTACTTAAACAAAATATTCAACCCAGAGTATGAGGTCCACAGTGTGGTTTTGTGCAAAGCCAGTCGATAAAAATCATGTTTTCTTTCATAGGCTGCAGCAGCAGATGTAATTTTCCTTTTTATGAGCAAGTGATCCTGGGAAATGTTTGTAAAACACAAGATTAGAACCTTTGTTTGTATATAGTTTTTGGGAAATAGTAGAAATACACCGGATACATAAAAAATATTATTGATTATATGGTTAGGTAGTAGAATGTCAGCATTTAGTATTACAGTAAGGGCTGACACACACGCACACACACTCTTCCTCTCCCCATACATTGATGTTATTAAATTTGAGGTTAATTGTGTTCTATCAACACGTGTGTTTCGTCATCGTTTGTGAACCCAGAGACGTTTCAGTCCTTCACCATTACAGGACCTTCAGAATAGTGGAGCCAGTAACAACGCTGCAGTGGCCCCCTGACAGTCCACTTGTCCCTGTTTACATAAGTACAAACACTGGTAGAAGTGTTTAGTCCTCCGGGAGGCTGGGTGATTGAGCAAGGCTGTAAGAAGCTGTTTTGATAAGTCTCAGCAGTGGCAGCAGTCTCCCCCCCAGCAACCTCACACTTTCAACCCAAAACGTAAGTGTAGTATACACTAAATAAAAAACGTAATTAGATCTTTGGCTCCCTACAACTTTTATAGATATATACATCTACCTGAATGACGTGAACACCATGGAAACACCAACATTCTTCTACTTTTTCTACAGTATCAGACAGATGTTCTCACATTTACCTGTAGACTTGCTTTGGGATACAAAGGTTATAGTCGACTATAACCCTCTCCCCTCTCTCCACCTTCTCCACCATGGACCTATAATGCACACCCCCCACCCTCCAAACTGTCATTATTTCATAAAGTCCACCATGAAGCAGCCTAAGAGACCTTCAAGCTTCAATTTAATCAATTTAATGAAGATGCTGTTTTCATTTTCCACCTTTATCACCTGCCCACACTGCTAAAGGTACCAAAAGCTGCTTCAGTGACCACATGGTATTACTGAGCTCTGATTGGCCAGTAGACTGTCCTGACCTGAATCCCTTATATAATCTATGGGGGATTGTCAAGAGGACAATAAGAAATACCAGACCCAACAATGCAGATGAACTGAAGGCTGGTATCAATGCTACCTGGGCTTCTATTACATCTCAGCCGTTCCACAGGCTGATCTCCTCCATGCCACGCTGTATTGATTAAGGAATTCACGAGAAAGGAGGTCCAACCAAGTGATGAGTGAATAGAAATTAACAGACTTAAATTTCTGTTTAAAATATAATTTTTTATTGATCATATAAATATAGAAATCATCTGATATATTGAATTTGAGTGTTTCTTTGTGTATGAGCCAATCATCAAAATGCTGCATGGTGGGGCAGGCTTGAAATATTTCCCTCCGTGTAATGAATCTATACATGAGTTTCATTTTCTGAAATGACTGACTACTAAATGGAACATTTTCACAATATTCCAGTTATTTGAGATGTACCCGTACAATCTCTTCATGGACTTGCTGGAATGTCCAGTTCTGGGAAGATTAGCAGTTTTCCTGAAATCTTACTCTTTAAAGACAAAGCCCAAACTGATTGGAAATGACCTTTAACCCTTCTCAGATTGATGTGCAGGAGCCATCACTTGTCTAAGGTTAACAATGAGGTTGTTCCTCTATGGCATTGTGTTAACAATTAACATATACTTGTATTCTCCAGACCAACAAACTGCTATAGTTTTTGCTTTTTGTACAGGTGGTTGTATGTCCTGAGAGTCAATCAACACAGCAGCTCCTGAATGCTACTTATCTGTATACATTTTAAATCATGTGGTTACATTTTCACTCATTGCTTAATGCTTTCACAGTTTGGTTTAATTTGTGTTTGTTTGTGTTTTTTGTAGATTATATTAACAGTGTTTTACATCCTGTTAATGTTAATCTGTGACTTTTCTTATCAGATATGATTTTTGTATTATCTTCAAATCTAAAAACAAACTTGATGATAAAAATGCATCACTGTGTTTAATGAGGGTCTGCTTCTGAGATTTTCACTTTATCATGTTTTATTTTCCTAACTCATGTTGATGTTATTCTGACTTTTTTCTAAACTCTGATTCACGAGACTTTGAAAAGCAGTCACCCTGTATTACTCTGACCTGGGACTATAAAGAAAAACAAAAAAAAGTCTCTTCCACAAAATGTTCAGTCGCATTAATAGTCATAAATAATAGCTGTCTGTACTAATGACTCATCACGTCCACACTACACTATGTGGTGTTTTTTTCTTTCTCTTTTCTATGTTTGTTCTACCGTCCCACCTGACCCTTGTTTTCTCTTTACATTCATTCCTCCGTAGTCAGCCTTTTCCTCCATCTCTCTTTGACACCTCCTAGCCTGATGTTGTCTTCCAATGTTAGAGTCTCTGATGAGGAAAGACAAACTCTGCAGAGAAAATAAACCTGGATCCTCGGCCCGTTTATAACACAGAGGCCCAGGAATTAAACTGTATACTTTACAGCTTGGCTTATGGAGGTGTGGGAAAATGTTTCCTTCTTAGAATGTGTGTGATTGTTTGGGGCTCCAATCGGGCAGCTTATGAACACGACACATCCCACATCTATCAAACGCTTCAAGGCATTTTCTCCTACAGATTCTTCTGATCTTAGATATTTTTGTTCCCCAGTCATGTAAAAAGTTAAACAGTTTTGTCTCATCAGAAATAACTAAACACCTTTAAAAAATGACGTCCCCCCACTTTTTGTACACAGAATAGGCTTTTTGAATTTCAGACTCATTGTTGAAAACCTTTATTCTTCATTTTTATTGATTAAAGTATAATAATCCTTTTAGGTCCAATGTAACTTCTGTGGTTTTATTTTCCTACATTGTGCTGGTCAGACATGGCAGAAATGTCTGCATGTCCTTCAGATACCAGTCATTTCTCTTTCCTCTGACCCTCATAAAATCGGTTGTATGAAACCGGGTCTGAAATTGACAGCAGCTGCTCTCGGTGGGAAACTAGAGCTGTCGGAGGTCCGATGCTTCAGTGTTACCACGCAGCAGCACACTGTGGTCTGAACTTCCCACAGCGCCAGTGGCTGGCTCCTGTTTCCACACATGACATTACAGAGTCTAATCCTAACGACTGACCAGAACTGTAAACCAAACAGGCCTAACCACACACACACACACGCTCACACTCACACACGCACACACACACATACACACACACACACACACACACACACACACACACACACACACACACACACACACACACACACACACACACACACACACACACACACACACACACACACACACACACACACACACACACACACACAAACAAACAAACAAACATGTTTTTGTTTTGACTCCATTTCATCAATAATTAGTCCCCTAATGACAGTTGACACTAGAATATCTCTCATTGAGACTGACCGAACTCCATTACTTCTGGGCTCATATTACTAACAGTCAGGGTTATTACACACACATACATTCACACACACAACTAATGTGAGTGATTGCTGTCACAGAAATACACAAAGACACTGATCTGTTCTCAGAATGAAATGATTACATATTAGATATCTTAAGGTAATAATTTTTAGAAGTATATTTTAACTACATGTTCAGGATGAGGGTTTTTGATCCATTCCTTTAGTTTTCTCAGACTGAACTGCTAATGCATGGAGCACATGCTTCTCATCAGATCTAGTGGTCCCCAATCTATTTTAGAATCGGCATAATCCTTAATTTATTTATATTATTGTCATCTGCTGTTATTGTGCTCTGCTTTCAGCCACCCTCAAGTGTGTGATTAAATTAAATTTGCAAATTAGTGTGGGGCCCTCCTCCCTCCCCCAGCTGTGGAAAGGGGACATAGTTTCCTCATCTGGATCCTCTTTAGGACACTGTAATCAGCCCTAGCAGCTGTGGGATTTCTAATTGAGATGGTTGATAACCTCCTCACCAACCACAGCCAGGCTCAATAACCATGACACAATCTGTCATTACCACACTGCAATGGGAGAAGCTGTGGAAAAAGTGAAACCCTGCAGTGCCAAAGCTGCAAACTGTGTTTGTTTGCAGGCTTTTCACTTTACGAGTCAGCCGCATAGATACATGTTTGAAAAACAGATTTACCAGGAAGAGAGCAAAAGAGATAAAAATGTCCCCAGTGCTGTCGAGGCTTTGCCAAACCCTCAGCAATGAGTTTAGAGCTCACAGAAGACTCTCTTTCGCCGCATCCTGCTTGCTTTTCCACTTCACCCCCAAAACTCTGCCTCCACCTTGGTTTTCACTTCCCATTCTCTCCCAGGATGCAAGATGTGTGTGTCCTGCCGCATTTGAGTGAAAGGAGGCCATGTGGGTGCTGGTGGCTCTGATTGGGGTTAACACCAATAACAGTTTTAAATCCCCCCCACCCCACGGAGCTCTGCTTACCAGACACTGATGTCATTTATGAAAGGCTCAATTGTTGTTGGTTGCTTTGTTATGGCTACATGCACAGCTACAACACTTGCAAACACACACATTCACCAGACACATGGTTGGACTCCCTCAAATAGTCATCTGCAACACAAACATCAGAACTTTTAACTCTGCTTTAGTTTTACCCAAGTATAAAGTCATGGGAAAAAGAAAATCTACCCAGTTCTAGGGTTTTATGTATCAGGATGTAATTAAAATGATCTGCTTTTTACCAGCCTCAAAAATTGTTCAAATCTAGCCTCAAGTGTGCAAAAACACACAACAGATTCCACCATGTCATTATTTATTAAACAAAAACAAAGTAAACCCTGAAAGCTTTGTGTGGAAACACTAAGTCCATGCTTTCTGCTTCTACAGGATTTAGGAGGGAAAGTATCAGCCAGGAGCTGATGGTCTATGTATCCATTTGCAATTAAAGGTCATTTCCACACAATTTGGAGTTAATCTTTTTACAGAGAACAAATGTTAGACAGTTACCAGTCGTCTCAGGAGTGAATGTCCCATCAATTCATCTCAGGGTTGGACCATGTAATGCTAAAAAAATGGACAAATTAACAAGACATGTAGGATAGTGTCCTTTGGACAGATGAATCCAAAGTAGAAATGTTCACTCATAACGCACAGCACCTTGTTTGGTGAAAACCAACCACAACATAGCAATTCAAACACCTCTTATGGTGGAGGACTGGTGATTTGGGCTGGTTTTTCAGCCATGTGACCTGGACGCCACATTTCTCCAAAGTAACCAATGTTTATTTGGATAACGCCTTTCAAGATATAAATCACAAGGTGGAGTACTGATAATAGAAATACAAAGAGGCAAAGAAGCTACTAACTGTTGCATGGGAGTTCACAATAAAGCCAGTTTGAAAAGGTGGGTTTAAGCTGCTTTTTAAAGTCCACTGATCTCAGGCTCAGGGGGAGAGAGTAAGCAACATTTATAAACAAGGCCCCAGATCATTTTTATTGTGTCCTGATGGGTATAACTATAGGTCAGACTAAAGGTGGACTGTAGGTTCTCATAAATGTTTTTGCTTTACTCTGTGTCTCGTAGCTGTCCACACAGTTTAAAATATATATTTCTTTATTCTCTAGGTCTTTGTTCTAGTTTTACTGAGTAAATAGAAATGCTGTATGAACGTTTTGGTTGTTACAGTCAAGCTTTTGGTTTAGACGACTTTATGGGTTGTTTCCATCTTATGTGTCTTTGATAAACAAACTCCTTTTTGTTTCTTCAGGGAGACTCGGTGCCTGCTGGAGATGATGGTCCATTCACTGACACTGTGACTCTGGAGCAAAAGACTAGCAGCATCGAGGGAACCAGTGGAAAGGTCAGCCTGTGGATGCAGTGGATGCTACCCAAAGTCACAGCTCAACTGTTTGCTCCTGACCCAGCTGCAAGAAATACAGGTACCTCAGCAATCTTATTCTCATTAACTAATGGTTCATTAAAGAGTGTTTCCCTTTTTACCCTGGTAATTTCTGAGGCAGCCATGGCTCAGTGGGTAAGAACAGTCATCCACTGATTGGAAGCGGTTCGATCCCTGGTTCCCGCAGATCACGTGTCAATGTATTCCTGGGCAAGATACCAAACCACCAAGCTGCCCTCCCCAGCATTCCAGCCCTGGTTTGATGTGTTTAGTCAAAGGTCTGAACTACAGGGTAGGGTATGAAAATGAAGATGTGGATGTGAAATGAGGCCTTTTGTGACACAACAATCAGCTGTCTCAGTTCTTTGATGTCCATTTCTATTGGATAGTTGTTGGTAAAGCTGGGGATACATAACCAATCAGAAGTGATGAGAGGTACCCCTAATTTCAAAAGTACTACCTACCTACCATGGTTGTTTTCTGGGATAAACTTTCACCCTGGTTATCTGCTGTGACCCTGCTTTGAGTAGTTCAAAGGTCACCAACTGTAATCCTTGAGGGCTTCCATCCTGAAAAATGTTAGCTGTTTTCTCACTTCAGTATGCCTGATTTAAATGAATGTGTAATTAAAGCGGCTCTCTGGAGTATTTTTCTCTGTATCAAAGTTTTCTAAATGTTTTAAATGATATTTCAGGTCTAAACTATGATCTATGGGTTGAGTTCCACAACATCTGTCATTCTGATGAAGACCCTCCTTCCTCCTAGAGACCCCTTTCCATTATTTCTTGCCGCTGACATTTTTTAGCCAATGAAATTCAAATGTCTGCATTCTCTCAGCATGCACGCGCATCGACCAAACCTGTACCAGTAGGGGGCGCTGTCGTACAGGACGCTCCGTGTGTTTCTCTGTTTGCGTCTCAGCCTCACGGCTCATTTCTACTAAAAACCTACCCATTCTCCAGCTAAAGATGGATTTATTTTTATTTTTAAACCTTTCACCTCACAGAATGGCAAGGCTTGACAGGATTATGCGTTTATTTTGGTCAGAAAGTTCATCCAGGGCCGAGTCAAGTTCAGCTTCAGAGTCCAGCAGCAGCTCTCTGCTAACAGAGCTAATATCAGAAGCAGCAGGGACAGAGAGGGCTCATCAGACCCTCGTAGTATTGTTGGAATAAGATTGTGAACTGTGAGTGATTAAACCCTACACATTGAACTGTACAGTTCATGCCCGCAACGTATATGCGCCGCGTGCACGCGCGCACACGCGACCGGACGCGCGTGTCAAGATGTTTTGAGGAGGAGCCTTTGGACGCTAGATTCAAAAACTGCTCTCTTGATGAAATCCTCCAGAATGTGACTTTAACAGAACTCTGCATGTAATGAGGTGAATAAATGATGTGATCCAGTCTTGTTTCTCTCAGCCACTTTGGTTTTAGTCCCAGTCTTTTGGACTAAAATGCTGATTAATTTTAATCACATTTTATTCATGTCTATATGTGATAGTTTTAGTCCAGTTTTAGTCGACGAAAACTCAAAAAGGTTTTAGTCAGTTGTAGTTTAAAAAGTGTTAGTCCTTTAACAAAGTAATTTAGGTCAATAAACTGGGAAATAGAATCACTCACATCAATCAGTTCAAAAGTACCATAGATTGTTTTGGCATTAAACAGGAAAAGTAACAAAAAACATCCAAAACGGATGAAACTACAATAACCAACGCATTCAATCAACACTATAAGTATTGGTGTAACGTTCGGCCATAGCGATAACAAAGACACGTCGCTGTTTAATGTATAAAATCACTAATCAGGACTCAGAGCTTGTTAGCCTAGCATTAGCTCATCAGCGAGTTGAATGATCGAATGTAGAGCCACAATTTTAGTAAAACAAACAAAGCAAACAACTCACATTGAAGTCGATCAAATAAGGACACAATATGGATTCAGTCTGCAGGGTTGTCACAAGCTGTCAAGACATATTCTTTGAATAAATATCCATTAGATGGCACCACCAGAAACAATAACTGATCACCCCAGAACTAATCAAAGGGTTCAATCCTGTCACAATAAAAGGACGCTCAGAAGTGGAAATTAATTTCACATGATTGACAGTAAAATGAGTTCACCCAAATACTGTTCGACAGCTCCACACACTAACGCTTTTGTCTCGTCATGCCGACGAATACTCAGAGATCTTGTCTCATTTTAGTCATTAAAGAGCTGCATTAAGCTCGTCAGCGTCTCATTAATGTCTTAAAAAAAGGTGCATTAACACTATATTTTGTTATAGTTACTGTCAACAAAAACAACACTGGATCCAGATGTTGGAGCACGAAACATGTAAAAGTTACAGGTTGCTTGCCCTGGTGACCCCTGCTGTAGTGGAAACACACAGAAGTAAAGAATGGATCCAAACATCTACCCTGGTTCCTGGAAAGGGTTCTAGAGCTTGAAACCTACCTTTCAATTCCTGTCCATTTTCTTCAGCAGTTTTCTATTGAATCAGTTTTAACACATGTGCTCATGTTCGAGCTAGCACCTTACAGCAGAAAGGCAAAAGGCCTGATGGATAACACAATTAGTAACAGCAACCATGTGGGAACAAACACAAACCTTTAAATTCTATAAAGTTAGAAAATAGAGAAAGCTTTCAATTTTTATGCAAAATAATTTTGACAGATTTTTTTACGGTCTTATTTTACAACTTTTTAAAGTTACGTTCTGAACTTCTATTCTCTGTTCAATGTTAGAAAGGAGAACACACCTGGAATGACGCTGCAACGAAGGAAAAAGAAATAAATATGTGGGTGATGAATCCCAAGCAAACCACCTCTTGTCCCTTTAAGATTTACTGAGTGATGAAAGGTTAGATTTACCTTTAATTGCTGTCTGTAATATTTAGCATCTGCTAACCAGATCATAGAGCTTAAGGTCTTTAAAAGTGGAAGTGGAATGTTTAGGAGGACCTCACAAAGATGATTTTACTTAGAAACATCTTAAACAGGCATTACTTTGGATTTAGTCTTAATATCTGCCATCTGAGACTTCATAGAAGCTTAGAATGCAGTAGAAATTACGTCAAAATTTAAAGTAGTTTCAGTATTTGTTTTATGCTGATAATGACTCATTTAATTTTGCTGTGATAAAAAGGTCATAACGCTGTGATCTGATGTTTTTAAACATCAGAAAATGAGCAAATCTTTGGAGGAAATGGAAGCATTTTAGAAGCTTGAGTATTAGATCTTCATGTATGGAAGATTCATTGTAATATTTTCAGCATTAGTTTCTAAATAGTCTGTCTTAGATTTAAATTGATGGCAACACTTTCTTTCTTTTAAGAGAAGCCATTCAGAGGAGATTATGGGCTTCCAGTGCTCTGGTTGGGTTCAGACACCCTCCGTCAGTATCAGCACTGTGCCAGACTTTGAGTTTCTGGGAGAAACAACCTCCGAGAAACGTTTTTCCTCTCGGTATTCACAATGAATTAGAAAAGGTTTGTTTTTTATCATTAATAAGCTGGTGGGGAACAGTGCATTTCTCAGTCACCACAAGGTAATGGTATGACAACAACCATCGTTTCACATGCATAAAGCCCATTTTCCCAGGCTAGTCTGTGATTGTGGGACTTTCTCAGTGGAAACAATGAGACCCGAGCTCAAAGACTCTGTTCAGTACAAAGTAAATCAGCCCGTCTGTGAAGCTTACTCACTCTGCCTGCAGTGGGTGGATACATTTGCAAACAAAGCCACACACAAAACTTTAGGAAAACACACAAGAATCTGCTTGATTGTTATGTATTATCATATTGCAAATACCTCCTGATTATGATGCTCTCTACCTATGGTGTTAACATATTACTGAAATGTAGGCAGAAATATCAGTCTGTGCACCTTTAGAGGTGAATGATGTATAGACATCAACATGAATTAAAATGATAAATGATGCTGTGAAAGAAGCAGAGGGATCTGGGCTAAAAGTTGAGACCTGAGGTCAGTACTAGAGTATGATTAGTGTAAGGTACCAGCAGACGGTTTGAGATGTTCTGTCACTTCTTTACCCATATTTGTTTGTTTCTGTGCATTTCTTTCAGAAATCTGTGTCATCAGTGAGTTGGAAGACCTGAGTGCATCTGTAGATGTTCAGGATGTTTACACAAAGATAAAATGTAAAGTTGGCAGCTTCAACGTTGACCACTACAAATGCAGGTACAAGTTCATTTAGAACATTAAAGACATGCACCATGCACGTATGATTTATGTAAAACCTCATTTGCATGTTTGTTTTGTTTAGCTAACCTTTATTTTTAAGTAGGAATGTGTTTGTGATTAGGGACACTCTTCAGCCTGCTGGCCTCGTACACATGCTCTCACAATCCAGTGTCCTACACTTAGGACAGACACTTTGTCCTCATCTCCTCTCATGTGCCTTTGGGCCCACAGACACTATACAGTATTATGTTCCTAGAGAAGAAAGACCATGGATTGATGCTACTCACTCTAATTTATCTGGAACTTTAATTAACATTCCGATCGCCCATTATGCTGATCATGCTGAATACTGTCTGATTTTGATCAGCAGCCTATTTTTTGGGGGGGTGTTCAGTGTTTTATTTTAGTATATAAACCCCTAGTTTTCTTTGAATTTTATTTTCCATTTGTTCTGATCACACTCCTAGTTTAGCAGCTCAGTGTGTGCACATGATGTTCTCCAGGGAACAGAAAACTTAGCAGGAGGCAGTTCTTCCTGTCTGGAGCTGAGGAGATAATGAAACAGTAATCAAACAGTGCAGCGTCCAACATCGTATTTGTGTGTATTTTTCAGATCTGTGTGCTTTTGTGCCTTTAGTTGTATTTATTTTCCAAACATCTCATGTTCAAGTCAGACAGCAGGATGGCGTTGGACCTTAACTGGCCCTTTGACTGTACTGAAGCCCTTCATAGCAGAGCCATGCTCTCACAGCTAACATGATAATAGTTATTGATTGTGATTTGCCAGGTTTGAAAATCACTTTTGGTGGGTCCTATGCATGTCAGTACAGGTCAGAGAGGGATAGATGCAATTGTCTTGGCTTTGAACCTGACTGTCTAACAGGCATCTCACAGACCTCCCTGTTTTTCTGTAGCTGGTTAACTTATAATTTTGTCAGGCCCCACATATATTTTGTACAGAGCACCAAGCTAAGCCAGGACGGTGTCAACGGTTAGATGGATCTAGAGCTGTGGGTCATTATATCATTCTCTCCTTCTCCACAGGTGTGTGTCCAATTGCTTCTGAGACAGTGCCAGCTCTAATCTCTATACGAGACCTCTGTGCCTTCTTAAGTACATAATTAGTCCATTTTCTCATTTCTTGGTTATTTCAGTGTAACATGCATTTAACATGGTCTCAGTGCACTTTCACCAGCCACAGTGCTGGCAGGCAGAAGCAGCTCATTATCCAAGCCAGGTTATACGTAGTCACGGTTGTTCAGGACACAGTGGAGGATCACTGGGCTTCTGGCCCGCTCTAATATCTATCATTCACATGCAGCCTACAGTGAGTGGAGTCCATATTAATCATTCTGAATAGATAATTGTTTGGTATTTCATCACCCAGCCCAGGTTATTTGTGGACAAAAGGTCAGATTAGATCAAGCCTGACAGAGAAAATGTCTCCTTTGGCCTTAGTTATGTGACTGCTGGAAAACGAATAGACCATTACACAGGGTAAGCAAATATGGGAGGCAAATACATGTTAGAATCCCTGATTTTATCAATTTAAGATAAGTACAAGAAAGGGTGGAGTAGAGATGAAAAATGACAGCGAGAAAGTCCCCAGGGAATAAAAATTAGATAAGTGTGGAACCTTCACAAAGCAGAGGACAGACTTTAGAGAGGGACATAAAGCAGCGAAGGTAAAGGGGTGATATAGTACCAAACACTAGTGATGTTTCCTGTCCTGTGAGTAAGCCAAAGGAGAAGTCTCTTTCCTTATTTTAGCCTCTTCTGAAGCACTGATGTTTAGCTGAGCTGTTTCTCTGAGATTTCCTCTGACCAGAGAAGACACTTCACTCTTCTTCACTCTAGCAGCTCGCACAAATCAAAGCTGATCTCTTCCAGCTGTTCCACCCAAAGCTGGTAATGAAGGATGACTAGATGGGGATACTAAAACAGACAATAGAAGTGAAGAACCCTGCAGGTTTGTAGGCATTATAGTCATGCACAGTCAAAGTAGATTAAGGGAGAAGATACAGATGTCATCAAACAATTCCTGGGCTATGAAATGTAATGCTTTATTGTTGGTGCAGCAAATTGAGTCATTTAATGATCATGTCTGTTCTCAAGCTAAGTTTCAGTTTCTGCTTCACATGTGTTTTTGTTACTTGTGGTTTTAAATAATGTAAACTATAGTTTTACATCAACAAATGTTGTTCATAATTCAAAAAATCTTATAGGATATTTTAAAATCTCCCCAGGAGTCTCATTAAGGTCATGTTTAGTGAGATTGTTCAACAATCAGGAGAACCTCCTAAACCTTAGATGTTTTCTTCTGTCCTTACAGGCCTCTGTTAGCATGGTTAATTGTGTGAAAGTCATTTTAGAAGAAGACTCTTGAATAAGTCTAAACTAGATTGTGGACCAAACAAACCATTCAACAGAGCAATGATTTCCAGAAAAAAACAAAACACACATCTACAACACGCAGCTGAAAAACAGTCTGTGTCGAGATCTGATTTCTCACAACCCTGGTTTGGCTCGATAAAATGTCCTGAGTAAAAATGAGCACAGCCCGTTCTCTGAGCCCTATGATTACTATGACAAGGCCTGGCAAATCAGGGGTTTGAATCATTGTTGACAGAGGAGCAGCAGGTGGAGCAGCAGCCGTGTGTCTGGAGCCTGTAGTTCGTAAGAAGCAGCCTCCACAGTCTCTCCACCCCCGGACCTCAACTTCTACTGCCCGACGCAAAACACTGAAGGAAGCTGTGCGTCGACACTCCGCTGGACCTCCTGCCCTGGCTCAGGAGCAGGGCCCCTCCAGCTCCAGCCCTCCAGTTCATCGGCCCCGCAGGATCACAAACCCAAGATCAAACCCAGAACCCTCTTCGCCTCGTCCACTGTTCTCCCCAACCACTCTGCTGGTTGGTGACTCAATCATCAGGAACGTCCGCTTCTTCAACGTCATCACAAAGTGTTTTCCCGTGTCCCGACTTCAGTCAGAAGAGTGATCATTCATGTTGGATCCAACGATGTCTCCCGTCGGCAGTCTGTTGTCACATTACAGCATTTTTACCAGCTGCTGGAGATCCAGAAGAGCAGTGGAATGTCTGTCTTCATCTCCGGCCCGATTCCCACAGTTTCTGGCGGAGATGAAAGTTTCAGCCGTCTCCTCTCTCTCCACACCTGGCTTCAGTCTGCCTGCAGGTCCCTCAATATTGGCTATATCGACAACTTTAATCTGTTTTGGAAGCGTTTTTCCTTTTTTAGGCGAGATGGTGTTCACCCAAACCGACTTGGCTCACGCATGCTGACCGCTAACATCAGGTACGCTGTGCAGTCCTATAGATGTATATCTATGGTGGACTCCTCTACACAGACATGACTGTTTACATCCGAGTCATCTACACCTTCTGCAGCCTTCGGTCTCACCACCACTCCAAACGCCGTTGCCCCCTACAGTCCACCACATATTCAACCATCATCTATGTCTCTTCCCAGAGTCTCTGTCCCCACAGTTTCCTCCTCGGCTCTCAAACCAGAACATTTTCCTATTCCAGTTCATTTATCAACCCGCTGCCCTAATCACTCTGATCAGAGAGCCCGGAAACTCAACAGGTGCTTACGACCCATCCATCTCCAAGTAACAAAGAAGAAAAATGACCTGCATCCTTCAGTTCAGTGTGCCCTGTTGAATGCCCGATCCATTTCTAACAAATCTTTTATCTTAAATGACCTTTTCACTCAGCAGGGCCTAGACTTCTTTTTTCTAGTTGAAACATGGGAACAAGATGGTAACTTTGTCCATTCTAATGAAATCTGTCCTCCAGGTTGCTCTGTGTTTACCACACCAC